>PVJC01002357.1:0-80365 GCA_004026665.1 Murina feae | reverse complement strand
TTTTTTTTTTTTTTTTTTTTTTTTTTTTTTTTTTTTTTTTTTTTTTTTTTTTTTTTTTTTTTTTTTTTTTTTTTTTTTTTTTTTTTTTTTTTTTTTTTTTTTTTTTTTTTTTTTTTTTTTTTTTTTTTTTTTTTTTTTTTTTTTTTTTTTTTTTTTTTTTTTTTTTTTTTGGCATTCTCACTAAGATCCTTGAATGTTTCACTAAGTCCCTTGGAGGTTTTGAGAATATTCTTGAGTAACCTTATAACTGTGGTTTTGAACTCTATATCCAGTAGTTTGCTTTATTCCATTTCTTTCATTTACAACATATTTCTTTGTCTCTGCATTTTGGCTGCTTCCCTGTGTTTGTTTCTATGTATTGGGTAGAGCTGCTAAGTCTTCTTGAGTTGATAGAGTGGCCTTGTATAGTAGTTGTCCTATAGAGTCCAGTGGCTCAGCCTCCCCAATCACCTGAAGTGGACACTTTAGGTGCACCCTTTTGTGGGCTGTGTACACAGTCTTGTTGTAGGTGAACCTTGATTGCAGTTGGTGTCACTGAGAGCGATTGATCTCCAGGCCAGTTGGCTGTGGGAACCAGCTTCAGCTACAGTGGGAGAGCTGCTGTGCAGGACACACCCTTATTGGGCAGGACTTGCTTCAGTGGGGGTTTGGTGCTCACTGAGTCTGCCCTCAGAGTGTGTTGCTTATGGATGGGAAGAGTTGTAATCTGGTATGGTCTCACATTGACCACTGGGTACACTGGCTCTTGTGTCTCCAGGGAAGTGTAAAGTCAGCCACTGCTTGGAGCCACCTAGCAGGGTGGCTTCACAGAGATCTGAAGATTCTTACTCTTTGTATTGGGTTTTGAAGTGCCCAGATGAGGCCCAACTGTGAAGCAAGGCAGGCTGGTGCTGGTGCTGAGTTTTGGGCCTTTTATTAATAGGTTTGGGGATCCCTGATCCAGCCATAGCTTGTTTGACATGTTTTTAGCCTGAGAAAGGACAGGCCATTTATATGCAAAAGCTGCTGCTCACAGCTTGGGTGGGGTTGTAAATTGTGTAGGGTCCGGTCTCAGGGAGTCACCAGGGTTTAACAAACAGAAGTGGTTGCCTGTTGGCCCTGCAACCAAGGAGGTCCCAGTACAGGAACAATGACAGCCCCAAGTTTTTGCCCCAATGCTAGACAGTCCAGTTTCTCCTCATATGTGTCTGGGTCCCCCAGAGCCTCATGCTGGAGCTCAGAGGAAGCTGGAGCTTGTAAGTTTAGTTTGTGGTGCCAACCTTTTAAGAGGAACAGCTAGGTCTCCAGCAGCCTGTGTGTCACTCTGCCGCAATCTACACTGGTTTTTATAGCCAGTAGTTCTTACTGCCCATAGGGACTTCTTTTCCCAGCTCTAAGGCACTGAGCTGGGCATCTGGTGTGTGGCTGGTACCCCTTGCTCCTCCAGGCAGCCTCCACAGAGGCGATCTCCCTCCCAATTAAAAAAATGGCACATGTGGGTGCTGGAACAGCCTGTACCATGCCTTAGCACCTCCTATCAGTCTCGGTGTGCTTTCTTCTTTACTTTTCTAGTTGTAGGGCTTCAATTCAGCCAGCTTGTGGCAGTTATGGATGAGGGCTATTCTGTATTTTAGTTGTAATTTTGATGTGGTTGTGGGAGGCAGCTAGTACAGGCGTTTGCCTACACTGCCATCTTGGTTCCTTCCACTTTTTTAAAAAAATCAGTTAATGAGTTGACATAGTTATGCATCCAAAATTAGCATAGGTTATAGGCTAATGCATCTTCCCAAAACTACACTTGGTTACTTAAAATAAATATTAAAAGTATCCTTTAATACAAAACATTTTCACAGCCCTCAAATGGAGAGCAACTTGCTTTTTTGTATGAGGTTGTATGGGCAGAAATTTTTGCTTTTAATTTGCCAGATAATGATTTTTAAAGAAAAAAAACATTTTTTGTCTTCTAGTCTTCAGAAACAGACCAGTTTTTCTTTCTAGTTAGTGAAGATCATCCTCTCTCATCTGCTTCAGAAATTTGTGCATAATTATTTTACCTTATTACTTTTTTTTTCTTTTGGTTAACCACCATCATAAAGAAAGATTCTTAATTGGTGGTACATGTTTGAAGTGAATTTGAACACTACATGCTTTGTGAGAAATAAAACATCTGTGAAAATTGATTAATTTTATAAATTGAATACAAGCAGGCCATTGACATTATTTTAACTAAAGTGTGTCTTTGGTGTCTTTGACCTATTATATTTAGTTTTGTATTTTATATGTATAACTCAAATTTTAGTTAAAAACAAAAAATAGTTGTCTTATAAGTATAAAATATTACAATTAACAGTTATTAGATAGGTATGTCATATGTAATGCCCATATCAGAAATGATAACCTAGCGGTTAAAAATATGACTTTGGAGCAATAATACCTGGGTTGAAATACTGATTCTTCCATTTACTGGCCATGCAAGGTTTTTAAAAGTTTCTTAGACTTTGTGTGTCCCAATGTCCTCACATAGAAAATGAAAATGTGAAAAAAGAGTACTTCATAAAATTATTGTAAGGATTAGGTAAGTGATTTGAAAAACATTTAGAAAATGTCTGCTGCATAGTAAGCATTATGTAAATGTTTGCTATTATTGTTTTTAATAATAATAACAACAGTAAAATGTCCAGAGACAGAACTTAGTCTTAACATTAACTCATCCATCAAATTGCTTTAATTCAAAATATTTTTTTTTAACCAGTATAAGTTAACTGTCTTTGGGTGAGATATGCTTTCCTGCTAATAAAAGTTTATCAGTTATAGGTGTATTTGACATAAATACAATGAACTATAAATATGACTATGATAGAAAGGAAGCCAGTGATCCTTTGCTTACTTAACATTATGCTAAAAATTCCTATTCTCTTTATATTTACCTGAAAATTCTTCTAAATGGGCATTAGAATTATTGCAGTTCATACAAATAAAAAAATTGAATCTTTAAAAAGTTATGTAATTTACCAAAAGTCACACTGGTGGATAGTTTACACTCATTTGTAAATGATGGGGACAATAATATCTATATATATAAAAGTCTAAGCGACTGTTATGACTGAATGACCAGAATGACTGGTCAACTGGTTGCTATGACATGCACTGACCACCAGGGAACAGATGTTCAATGCAGGAGCTGCCCCTAGATGGGCAGTGTGGTCCCACAGTGGGAGCTCTGCTCAGCTGACCGACCCATCCCAGTGGCCCACCAGCCCAGCGGCAGCCACTCACTACCTCAGTAGTCCTGCAGGTCCAATCTCTGGAGAACAGCCCAGGCACCGATGGACCAGTGACATTGGCACAATCCTGACAGCGCCGCCAGCCTCCTGGAAGTCAGTCTCAGGCACTGAGGCTGCCTTCCTTCCCCAGGCACTCCACAAGGAAGAAATGATATAAAAGCAGCCACCAGTGGGCTCCTGACACTGGCGCGGATGTCAGCAGAAGGAATCCGGATCCCAGGCTGGTAAGGGCCACCCAGAGGGCCAGTTACATCCCAGCCCCCCATAACCCCCATTGGGACAGGCACCAGATACAGGATTAATGGCTGGCAAGCATCACTGTTGGCAGTGCAAGCCTCTCCTGATCAGGACTAACTGGGCGCAAGCCCACGGCAAGTGCAGTGGGGTCAGGGTGAGCAGGAGCAGTAGGAAGGAGCAGCAGGTGGCGTTGGACTGTGAGTTTCAGCCCAATCCCCACATGCTACTTCGAGGGCCCCCCACCTGTGCACAAATTTGTGCACCAGGCCTCTAGTCTATATATATAAAAGCCTAAGCAACCATTCCGCTGTTCATCTGGTTGCTATGATGTGCACTGACCACCAGGGGGCAGATGCTCAACACACAGGCATGAAAGCATGGAACAGACTGATGAATCTCAGAGGGAAAAGTGGAGAGGGAGGGCGGGAAGAGATTAACCAAAGATCTTATATGCATACTAGAGGCCCAGTGCATGGATTCATACACTGCTGGGTTCCCTGGCCTGGCTTGTGGGGATCAGGCTGAAACCATCAGTCTGACATCCCCCGAGGGGTCCTGCATTGCAAGAGGGTACAGGCCAGGTCAAGGGACCCCACCGGTGCATGAATCTGTGCAGCAAGCCTCTAATTATGTATAAAGGGGATGTTGAAGCTAAAGCTTCTACAAATACTACTTCTTTTCCAAGTAACAAGTAGTTAAGAAGACTGATCTGAAATGCATTTTGTCTTTTGTAAATTTAAAATTTGCAATGCTGTCTCTTGGCCTCTGAGCTGACACATTATTCCACTAGCTAAGCAATCTCATCTCTAATAGCTACATGTCTCCATGATATAGTATTTGAAATAGAAACTTGATTAATAATTTTAAAGCATTTTAAATAAATTTCTAGTATTTTAGCTTTTCAAGGAAAATTATTTGAAATTAAACCTTCAATTGTTATCAGTATCTAAGCAAACTATTTAAAAGGTCCATATATCAGTTTTGGAATAATGAATAATTCTTATATGCTTACCCAAACTTTCTTTATCTGAGTTTTAATTAGCTGAGAGTGTAGATGAGTCACCTCAGGGTTGGATTCTGGACAAGTAGGTTTGTGGCAGGCCTGGACTTCTGCATTTCTAATAAGCTCCCAGGTTTTGCTGCTACTGCTTATCTCAGGCTACATTTTTAGTAGCAGAGACTTAGATCACAAAGAAACACCACATGCACTACTTAGTAATATGCACATTATGACCACTGCTTGAAATCTGTGTGGATTATTTCCTGGCTCCTGTATTTAACTTTGTGTGCTGAGTATAATTCACAGTGGGCTGATCATCATTATTGCCTTGTGGTAGATTTGCAGCTACACTAAATGGTGGCTACTTTTGAACCTGTGTACACTAGTATATTGTTCTTTAGAATGGCTTGTCCTTGATGTCTCAAGGAATCCATTTTCAGGAGCTACTGTGAAATCTTTCTTTTGACATAGTGTGCAAACAACGTCAACATTCTAAATGGTAAATTAAATGTTTGAAAAAATCGTTTTGACCTTGAGCTTTATGAGATTTCTTTGTCCCACCAGGCCAACCCAGTGCATAGAAAAATTAGGACATATTAATATATATACATGTAATTGAAGATGGTCTACTTTGGCTTTTCAAAGCATTTTGAAATGCCTACTCTAGGATGTTATTTCCTTCTTTTTTTCTTCTCTGTTCTGAGCTACACCCTCGTTATAGTTTTCGATAGTAGATGGAAGGGGCGGGTGGGGAGACTATGTGGAGGGAAGAAAAAGCTAAAGGACCAGTGCTTGGAAGAATACTTTTTAATATCTGGCATATTTTTCCTTGAAATTTTTATTGATATAATTGTAGGATTACATGCAGTTGTAAGAAATAACATGTAGAGATCCATCTACACTGTGGACATAAATAAAGACTGCCCAAACGGGAACAAACAGAGGCTATTTATTCCAAGCTTGCAGTAGCATTCCATTGACAGTCAAGGCAGACAGGTGACTAGGGAAGCTTGATAGTAAGAAACAGGGAAGACCGCAAGTATATTCTAATTGGAGACTGTTGACATGAGGAAACTGGAGGTAGGCTAACTAGAAGTGGGGCACCTTGGGTGATTGGTTTGAGGACATAGTTGACTTTCTCTAGTTGATCCTGAATTGGAAGGATGGAATGGCAGTTGCAGGAAGAATCCTGGGCCAATTGCTGCAGAGGTTTGGCTTGCTGTGGTGATGGCTCCAGAGGTCACAAGTCAGAGTTCTCTTGTTTTATATAATCTTGCCATGACCTACCTGAGTCCCTTAGCACTTCACCAAGTTTCCCCCACTGTTAACATTTTGTCAAGCTATGGTATAATATCACAACCAAGATATTGATGTTGCTACAATCTTCTGATCTTATTCAGATTTCTCCTGTTATTTGTACTCGTGTGTGTGTGTGTGTGTGTGTGTGTGTGTGTGTGTTTATAGTTCTATTGCATGTGTAGGTTCTTGTATCCACCATCACAGAAAAAACTCTGAACAGGACAGTTCCATCACCACAAGTATCTTCTATGTTGCCCTTTTATAATGACACCAACCTCTCTCCTATTTCTAACTTCTTGCAACCACTTATTGGTTCTCCATTTGTAAAATTTTGTCATTTCAGAAATGCTATATAATATAAATGGAATTATACAATATGTGACCTTTGGGACTGGCTGGCTTTTTGCACTCAACTTAATCCTCTGGAGATTCCTTGTTTGATTTAAAACCATTTTAATTACCAGTGTAATATATGAATAAATTCTCCTTGTGAAACATTAAAATAGTAAAAATGAAGTTGAAGATCCTTTGACTAAGAACACCCTAAATCCTATGATCCTTCCTTGAAATAATTAAATACTTAGTTATTCCTTACAGAAATCCATTGTATATGTAAATGGATTTTATATTCCTAGTATATATAAACTTAAGAGGCCTGGTGCATGAATTCATGCACCAGTAGGGTCCCTCAGCCTGCCTGGGGAATCGGGCCAAAACCGGTGCTCCAATATCCCCTGAGGGGTCCCAGATTGGAAGAGAGTGCAGGTCAGGCCAAGGGACTCCACCAGTGTACAATTGGGGCCAGGGAGGGATGCAGGAAGTTGGCCAGCTGGGGAGGGACTGTGGGAGGGCTTCAGGGCATGTCCAGCCCATCTTGCTCAGTTCCAATCGGCCTGACCCCAGCAGCAAGCTAACCTACTGGTTGGAGTGTCTACCCCCTGGTGGTCACTGCACATCATATCAACCGGTTGACTTGCCAACTGTCAGCCTCCTGATGGTCAGTGCATGTCATAGCGAGCAGTTGAGTGGCCTTAGCATATCATTAGCATATTATGTTTTGATTGATTGAATGGACAACTGGACACTTAGCATACTAGGTTTTTATTATATAGGACATTTATATATTATACATATAAAAATTTGCTATTATAAAAAAAGCTTTAGTGTACAGCCTTATATACACCTCCTTGTTTGCATCTGTCAACTTTTCTTTATGCTTAATTCCTAAAAGTAGAATTTGGGGGTAATAGGAAATGTACAGTTTGTTTGAATAGATATTGCCAAATTTTCCTTCAAATTGGCTGTACCCATTTATAAGGCTACAAGTAGTATCCCAGAATGACCATTCTTTTAGATTGTCCAATGTCTAATTTATTTAGAAGTTAAAAAATTTTCCAGCCAGTCTTATAAGTGAAGAATACTATCTCATTGTCTTAATTGATATTTTCTTGGTTACTAATGAGGGAATCTTTTAAAAATATTTATTTTAATTATTCACACTATTAATAATTACTGTTTTGTGATGTTTTCTTCATGTTTTTGTTCCATTTTTGTATTTATTTGGTTAGTTGTTTTGTTTTTCTGCTTGATTTGGAAGAGTTTTAAAAAACATTCTAGATACTGATTTATTTATTTTATTAATATGTACACATATACATCTCTTGGCATTATGTATGTTAACTTTTGTCATTTTGACATCTTAAATTTGATGTTCAATTTATCAATCTATCCCTTTCTGCATCTTCTTAAAGAGGTCTTTCTGCTTCTCTTTTTAAAACTTTCTGGTTTCTCAAAGTTCTAGTTTATTTTATGATTCAGAGGCTTTGAGAAGGTCTTCCCATGTACGTGTTCTATTTCAGGCATACTATGATTCCAACCTTGGCTGAGATGTCTTTTTTATTTTTCCAACTGAAGTGTCTTGTCTTGATTTTGAACACCTCTAAAAGGTGGCAAATATTGGTTGTCAGAAAGAGCATGTTATCTTATATTTCATGCCAGCCTCATTTCTTTATAATTCATGTGGACAGCTTTACCTTTAGAAGATCCTGGTAACACTGAAAGTGCATACAATTCCAAAGATGGACTTTTAAAGATACTGGATATGTGAATAATAAATTCACAGGAATTTATTATTAAGCATTTAGATATATTTTAATTCCTAGATAGATCAATAAAGTCAAATTTGATGATTCTAAGTATAGCTGATTTTGAGCTACCCCCTTAAAGGCAATTTGCTGTCTATTTTCTGTAGAAATGAAAGATTGTATGAATTTTACAGTAAATGTTATTAAAAGAAAAATTTGCCCTATGATTCTTGGCCAAATATCTTGGGTCAGATGGAAAACCTTTGGGAGGTCACAGCTTTGGCAGATCCCCAGAATTTAGTAATAATAATGATTTACTTTCCTAATAAAATTTTAAATTTATTTAAATTCTCAAATAGGTTATGTCATTTGAAGAGATAGGATTATGGCAAATGGAATATAATAACCTTGAGATTTTAAAATATTAATTTTGGAAACATTTCACACTAAAATTATTTTTTTATTTTATTTTTTTAAAATATATTTTATTGATTTTTTTTACAGAGAGGAAAGGAGAGGGATAGAGAATTAGAAACACCCATGAGAGAGAAACATTGATCATCTGCCTCCTACACACCTCCTACTGGGGATGTGCCTGCAACCAAGGTACATGCCCTTGACTGGATCGAACCTGAGATCCTTCAGTCTGCAGGCCAATGCTCTATCCACTGAGCCAAACCGGTTAGGGCCACACTAAAATTATTTAATATAACAATTAGTTGGCCTGTTTTTCTTCCCATTGTAGTTAAAATTCTTATGGGAGTATTTTAAAGCATAATAGGTTGCCAGCAGGAGTTTAAGTAGTAAAAATAAATAATGGAAGCCATTATAGTAATTTTGGGGAAAATTTTCTCCAACTCTATTTTCATATTCAATAAATATTTATTTGTGCATTTTTAGTTATAGTCATCACTATGCCTTTTAACTAGATTTGTTTACTAAATTAAGACTCAAGTTTAACCAGATGCTGACATATTTTCTCTGAAAAATCACAAATTTGTTTTCTTTTCTTTCATTTTAAATGAATTTATTGGGGTGACACTGGTTAACAAAATCATACAGGTTTCAGGTACACAATTCCACAATACACCATCTGTACACTGTATTGTGTGTTCATCACCCCAAGTTAAGTCTCTTTCTATCACCATTTACACCCCCTATACCCTCCTCCACTTTCCTCTCCTTCCCCAATGACAATCACCACACTGTTGTCCATGTCCATGAGTTCTCACCCTCTCCCACTTTCTCTCTCTCTTTTTGCTCAATCTCTCCACCCAGCCAACTCAGCCCCTCAACTGTTCTCCCACTACAGCCATCAGCCTGATCTGTATCTATGAGTCTATTTTGTTCATTAGATTCCACATTTGAGTAAAATCATATGATACTTATCTTTCTCTGACTGACTTATTTCGCGTAGCATAATGCTCTCCAGGTTCATCCATGCAGTCACAAAAGGTAAAATTTCTTCCTTTTTTATGTCTGAGTAGTATTCCACTATATAAATGTACCACAGCTTTATTATCAACTCATCTACTGATGGACATTTGGACTGCTTCCAAATCTTGGCCATTGTAAATAATGCTGCAATAAAGTTAGGGGTGCATATATTCTTTTGAATAAGTGTTTTGATTTTCTTTGGATAAATTCCCAGTAGTGGAATCATTGTTTTCATACTCCAATTTTTCTTCTGAATTTTCTAAGTGTCACAGCCCATTTATTCAAATATGAAAACTTTTAGTAGTATGTCTCACCTCTCATAGCCAATCAGTTGTCAAATTCCTTTGATCCTACTTACTGCTCCGTTCCTGTTGCTATAGCTTTCAAACTAGCCTCCTATCCTATTTTCTCATCTACCCTCACCCATCTCATTTGTATTCTATTTCATTTCAGTCATGTTTTTTCTCCTACAGCAGATCCTGAGTCCAGGGTTCTTGTGCATGTAGTTTATTTTGGGAAGTAATCCTAAGAAACAGGAGTGAGCAGCTGAGAAGAGGGAACAAGCAAGAAGGGAGTGGCGATCTAGGGTTATGTCATTAAGCTCAGTTTCACTGTTGGTAAAAGGGCTCCATCCTGCTAATGCAAATCCTGAGGAGCCTTGTAGAACATAACTTAGAATTATAAATCTGAAGGATGAAGGAGGAGGATATTTATCTACTAGCTTCCATCCCCTCCTGCTCAAGAATTATCAGTAGGTGTTAACTTCTGCATTTCCAGATTTAGTTGAACAGAAACCAACATGAGGTCCCAGCAGAGAAGTTTAAATGCATAAAACAAGAGAACAGGGCTGGCTTCATGGGTTTGTGATCTGTTAGTGACTGGCCATCACACTTTAAAGCTCCTAATGCTTTGTGTGAGGTCCAGTATACCTCATGAATATATTAAGCAGTGATGATCTACAGACATCCTGCGGAGGAAGTTACAAAGCTTGTTCTTCCAAATGTATCCAGGGCATGTAAGTGTCCCTGGCAACTCTGTAAGCTGTGATTCAGGTCTGGTGACTACAGTGTGCTGGTCACTCAGATGAAATGTGAGAATGAGGTCAAGGGTTTTTATATAAGCCAGCTTTCCCCTGTACCTCCCCCTTTTGACTTGAAGGGCTAATCCTTAACACCATCTGGAGAGAGAGTCCATCCATGTGGGGAAGCATGTTCATGATGGTAGGCTAGAAAGAACACCTTTTTGTCAGCCCTTTTTCTTCTCCAGTGTGGTAATCTGCTGCTCCAAACTTGGACTTTGAGGGAAGAGACAAAATGCATCAACAAGAAGTGATTTACGTTATTTCCTAATAAGCATGTCCTTTCTATATTACCTCCCTTCTATTTCATGCACTGTTATAAGGAATCTAAAGAAAAAGACGAAAACAGTTCTTTGTGTGGATGTATAATCTTAAGTGCTATGCCCTTCATTTTGTGGTAATCTTTACTGGGCAAACACTTTTGTCAACATTTAAATACCCAGGAGCTGGGAATTTTTTGATTGGTTTAAGGCAAACTTTTGTTTTTGAGAATCTATAGGAGAAAAGACTAGAAAGCACAAAGCAGAAAGAATATATATAAATACTTTTTTAAGTGAGAATTGCCTTATAAGTTAGAGAGATGTCAAATATTGTTTCTGTTTTATTGTCAGGAAAACTAATGTAATGCAGAGAAGGCTACTAATTTCTTCAATCAGAGCCATCTAACATGCTAACTATGAACATGAGCCCAGCTTTGTAATTGGGTTATTGAATTGGCAGCATTGTGTTTGACATTTCAGTTGTACTGGAAATCTAAAGACAACCACGATCATTTCCTAACTTTCTCCAGCCTCAAACGCTTTTTTGAGTGTGTGGCTATGAAGAAATGAGAATGTGACAAATGAGATTATTTAGGCCTAAAGGACAATTGATGCCACAATTTTCTTTTCAGTCAAAAAAGTAAAAGTACTCTTGGTCAGATTATGGAAATAGTTCCTATTTAAGAGTTTGTTTTGTGAATGTCTCTAGTTATTTACATGTATTCAGATTATAAGTAAATCATGAAGAAAAAGGTAAAAAAAATTAATAAAATTTTGTTCATGTTAATATACATAAACCATGTGTTTAAATACATAACGATAGAAGAGATATAAATATTTCTATGAGTATAGGCATATGAATAAAAATTGGAATAGTTCAAGCATATGGATATGAGAAGTTATTTTTTGTTGTTTTTTATTGTTCCTTTTCCAAAGAGGCCACACTCAGCTGAACACTGGATTTTTTTGTGTGTCACTGTTGTAAATTAACTTATTGTGATACTCTCCATGAAAACTGATGTCAAATTATTTTTGAAAAATGTAGATACATTCATCATCATCAGCTGTGATCTGCTGCAGTGAAGATGTCCTTTGAAAATGTAGTGTTAAGATGCTTGCTTAAAAAGTACAAGTAACAAAAACCAAGTGAGCAAAACCCCAGATTTTCTAACTTGGTATGTGAATGTGTCCATTTTTGATGAGGAAAATGAGGTCAGCTTTAGTTGGGGACTTTAAGAGGAATACTGTACTGTACCGATTAGTGACTATTCTCAGGAGGCCACAGGACACAGCTCGTCTTCCCTCTGCCAGGTGGCGCTGTGGGGTAGTAGGTGCAGTAAGCTGCTGACCTTACTGTTTAATGGTACTGCTCACCCTGGTAGCTGATTCTATTAGAAGTGTGAAAATAAACTCATTTTATAAATGTCTAAATCATTTCTGTAACTACATTTAAATAGGTCTCAACCTTCACTTTTGGTGAGAAGCTTCTGTGTTTAATGAATGCACGTTATACATCTTAAAAGAGTGGACAAAGGACTCACAGCTTCCAAAATGCACTGTCTTTTATTATAACTGGTGCCTTATGCCTTATAAATACGTCTATTTGAATATAAATAAAGAAGTATTAAAAATAAAACTCTTTTGTTGCCAATAGAGTGATTTTTAATTTGGAATAGACTAGGAGAATTTGAAGGCAATGAGTAGAGGAATTATCTCATAGCATTGCTTTATCATGTGTAAGTGGACACTTAAAAATATTTTTTTAAAGAAAAGATATATATATATATATATATATCTCCAAGGTAAATTTTTTTGTTTTTTTGTTTTTTTTTGTGTGTGTGTGTGTTTTTTTTTACAATTTTCTCCCCCTAAAGGGCAATTACAATTATTCTTAAAATGGTCAACTTTCTGATAGTTCTTTTTTTCTTTTGGCATGATGTAATTTGGAGCTTTTTTCTTTGTTATTATAATAACCTGATTTCAAAATTGCTCTCAAATTAATCTTCTGATAGAAAGTTTTCAAGGCCAGTGAGAGTGGTATATATCAGATCCAAAATTATTTTAAATGTTGGATTTCTTCTTTTACCATTACAGATGTAAATCTCCAAGTCATGTAAATGTGTAAGATAATTATGTTTTAAAGAAGATGAAACAACTATCAGAAATATGAATCAATGTCAGTATTTTGTTTTTTTAGGACGTGGCATCTAAAGATAAGAGCAGTTGTGCAATCTTTAAAAATTAGTACAGTTTTTCTAGTGGGCAACCTTTATATATATTTTTAAAATATTTTTTCATTGATTTCAGAGAGGAATGGAGAGGGAGAGAGAGATACAGAAACATCAATGATGAGAGAGAATTATCGATTGGCTACCTACTGCACATCCTTCACTAGGGATCGAACTCACAACTCAAGCATGTCCTAAGAGGCAAATCGTGACCTCCTGATTTATAGGTCAACGCTCAACCACTGAGCTATGCCAGCTGGGCAAACTTCACTTTTCTTTATGTTACTCATCTAGGCCCTACAGTGATTAATAAAACAGTTAAACTTAGGAATTTATCATGATTGTTGGTTTTTATGAAGTTTTATAGTTTCTAGAGGAAATTGTCAGAGGAAGGCATATTTAATGTAATTATTAAATTTTCCATATGTAATTTATTATGTCCATGTAAATAAATTAGAGTAGTATGAATCTCACACTGTGAATGAGTTTCAGAGTGTTGTAAGAGGGAAAATATTTTTGTTGAATATTAATCAAATCAATAGAAACATATTTCTTAGAGTAGTTTTTATTGAATATACACACTATGCTGGCAGTAAAATCAAACAGAAGTTGGACAAGAGCTGTAGCTTCAAGGAATTTTTAGTTTAATGAATGACAGAAAATTTTAATTCAAAAGGAATTCATAGGAATAAAGGTTGCTTTTTGCAGAGTTACTGAGAACAGTATAAATATTTTAAAATAGGAGTTAAGTAAAGTACTGACAAACCCTACCACTTAAAATTTATATTTTCAAGATTATACAACGGTGTGGACAAATGCTCACTACTTACGTTTGGGGGGGAAATGGTAGAATATAAAGTAGTATATAATCTGTATCTCTATAACATATATGATGAACATAATTTGTATAAAATAATTTTTAAAAATATATAATATAAAGATTTTTCACCAAGATATTAAAAGCAATTATTTCTGGGTAGTAGGATTATGAATGTTTTTCTTTTCTCTTTTTGTATTCTGAAAATTTTTATAATGGGAAGATGTTTTAAAACAGAAGATACATAAAGATTATATAATAGTATTAATTTATGTGAAAAAGTTTTTACACAGACATTTTATTATCAATATATTTTAGGAGACTAATGAAAACTTTCTTCCTGGCTTTAGATAGAGGCTTAATTTTGTCTTTATCCTAAGCACTAGTTCATAATACACAGGTGAAGGAGAGGTGATAAGTGGCATGAATCCCACCAAACAGTCATTTCCAGGCTCAGTTCTATGACTAATTGATATCATTTATTGAGTACTTATTGTGTGTTAGGCACCATGATAATTACGTTTTAAATACTTTGTCTTGATTCCTATAACAAACTCATGTGCTCAGCATTATTATTTCCATTTTACAGACAAGTACCTGAGGCTCAGAAAGCTAATGGTTTATCTAACCAAGGTCACAGGACTAGTTAACTGCAAAGGCAGGATCTGAAATTAAGTCTTTTATATTAATATCCATTTACTTCTAATTATACATTAATCTGTTGTTTGACCATTCAAACAAATTACCTTCTAAAAGTTAATTATTTTCTCATCTTTAAATTGAAGGACTCGGATCAGGTTGGAGGAAGCTCAAAATCTTCCTGATAAAGAATTACTTTTAATATTTTCTGAAATCTGTGTTCATATTTGTGACCAAATAAGGTAGGGTCTAAGTTGCTGGGGGTGGAAACAGTGTGAAAATTAAAGAGATGCGCTTTTTAAATTGCTGCTAGGTGGAAACTGACCGTGTTTGGGATTTCAGGTCCTCCAAGAGCTGTAAAACAATAACAGTTGTGATTTTAAATGTAAATTTGCTGGCCAAGATATATGCTAATTAGCCTTATAATTAAAATGATATGTGTAAAGTCAGTTTTAGAGAGAGTCTATAAATAGGATACAACAGAACTGCAGGGATATGTTACAATTTGATGAGGGCAGAGTTACTTATTTGTTACAAAATACCAATAATATTTAAAGGAAACAATTGTCAGGTTAGAAAACAATTCATCGTAGTGAAATAAAGTAATGCAGTGAAAGGAGAAATAATAGAATCCCATGATGGGAGCATGGACTCTGTATTTGAAAATATTTTGCTGAGAGCACTCTGGTACCAGGCGCAGATGAAGTGAGTGACCTCATGGGGCTTTTCTAATTTCTGTGATTTCATACCAGAGCACTCTGAAGGTACCTTGCTCCTGACACTTCTGCATTTACATTTCACCACATAATGAACTGCTGAATGATTTTGGTCGCAATAGTTTCCCTATTATTGCACAAGTCATCTCATTATTGGATGGAACAACCCCTATGTGCTTCACAAAGCTCAAAACCGGAATTTGACTGTAATGATTTTCTAAGTTCATTTCATACTCATTGGTGCAATACTTCATATTCATATCCATAAATATGAAGGTCTTGGTGACTCCACATGTGACCAATATTATATGCCATTGAAATTATGCAATTTAGTTTTGTAAAATACAAAAAAAAAGAAACAAATGACCAGAATGATATAGAAACCATAGAGTGCAGATTTCCTTTTTATTAGCACTGCCCCCACCCCCACTCCCCTGCTTCTCATACAGCACCCAATTTAGGACAAAGACAAAACGAAAGTGTATCTTGAATATGCATCACGGGTTCCAAAAATGAAAAGAAATTGGATTTGGATAGCACTTACTCAATAGACAGATATGATACATGGTAAGAAGGTGCACTGTCTGCCCTGTGATAGATTAAACTACTTTGTAGGAAAATTACTGTGAGCCAGTCACCACCACCACCGTGGCTAAATCTTTAATAAAATTCTCTTCCATATTCAGGAGTGAGGTATGAAGTACACAATAAGCAGAGTGAAGTAGAGTGCCATTTATCAAACACCGGCCAAGTCTGTAATCTTTTGCTTTATCCTTTCTTTGTACTTTATTTGTCTTTATTGTTTCAAGGAGGGATATTTACCCAGAGCAATAGCCATGAGGCCCTGATAAACCTCTGCCTCTTCTTTCCCTCTTTCTTACTCCTTCTTGTCAGCCTTGTCAGTATGTAATTTGTTAGTTTCTTACTAGGTGGTCCTTTGCTTGTTTGGCATTCTTTTCTTTTTTCATTTTCTCCGCCTTTCTTTACATCATGCTTTCATGCTATGGGAAATGACCCTGAAGCTACAAGAAACTGCAGTGGGAATGTTAACCATGAAGCACTGTCCAGGACGCATTTGGTGATGACTTTGAATACCGCTTGGCACGATAGTAATGTTAAAATGTTGCAGACAGCCCCTGGGTGGCAGTGCACAGCCAGTCCTTACACCAACAAAAACATTTGCAGAGTGAAGCTTTTAAATGTATGCACAATATATAGGATATATGTGCTCTGTATGTGTATGTACACATTATTACACATGTATGTGATATATGTGAGTATGGCACATGTGTGTATTTATTATAGGTATACGTGTGTACTTGTGACATGTTTGTTATGATATGTGTGTATCTCTATGTATATGATATGTGTGTATTTGTGTGTGTATATATGCACAGATATGGCAATGGTAAAAAGGTGCACTATATATGCACTACATATTTATCCTCTACCCCAAAACTAACAAACTTAAAAGTAATCTAATTTATCCCACGTTTCTTAAATAATGATAATATTGCTAAGACAATTTGCATCTTTTTAAAAATCTCATGATAAGAAGGTTCTGGGTATCCCAGCCATGTGATGATATCTGAATCATCTTTAAAATCATGCAGATGTGAGTACAGATGCAGTGGGAGAGCTCAGAGGACAGTGAAGGTATGGCTGCAGGCATTTTGTGCCCCTCAGCCTGCACACTACCAGTCTATGTGGCAGCCTTAGAGGTAAATTATTTTTAGTACTATTATAACCCTTTTTTATTGTTTGAATAGCAGTTTTATGACAAAACATTTATATTCAGACTTCCTTTGTATTTGACTGAAAGAGAGCAATCATGGAGAGTGATAAGGCAACAATGGTAATGATAACTGCATTTATGAACACGTACAGAATTTAAAAGTGTGTGCTAGAATAGACTGACAATAGTCCTCTACCTGAACCTGGAGAAGAGATGGGCGTGGCTCTTGTGGAAGAGATGTTTTTGCTATTTGGGAGCAGATGGCTATGTGTACGTGTGTATGTGTTCCTTTGTCATTATTTTTTCCTTTTGCTTAAATGTACTTGGTATATAGATGAAGGCATAGCAATAGAAAACAGAAATATTCTATATTTAGATTGACTGTTATCATAATTTTATCACATTATGATACAGTACAACTGCATTTTTAAATAAACTTTCAACTCAAGTATTAGTTCTTAGAAAAAATTGTGATTATTTTATGTAGCTAGCATTGGTCTATTTCTCTATCTTCTGAGATACTACATCTCATGAAAAATTTACAGTTTCCTTTGGGAAAGAGAGGAGGAAGGGGAGGAAGAGGACCCCTGTCTCTCAAAACATAATTCAACAGGAAGAGGTCCTCTGTCTGCTTGGTACCAATGTTCCCCATATATGTTTACAGTTTCATCAGTTTTCCTTGTTCCTAATGTTCTGACCATAAGCAAAAGCTAAGCTTCTTCTGGTCCAGTTACATTCCTTTGTGTTTTATTTTGAAATATTTTGTGGTATTAATATAATGGATGTAAAATAATAAAAGTGTTGACATTGTGCAATTGCCTGTGCTGTACATTAAATAAAACTATATAATGTGGGATAGAAATAGCATCTTTTCTTCACAAGGTATCCCCAAGGTCTCTTAAAATCAGCTATATATTGCCAAAGTCTACATTTTGTCTTCCTTTGCCCATTCTCTTCTTCAGCAAAGTTAACTTCTATATGAAGGGGAATATCAATTATTTATGCCCCACCTTGATTCAAAAATAAATTAAGGTGCCCTAACTGGTTTGGCTCAGTGGATAGAGCATCGGCCTGCAGACTGAAAGGTCCCATGTTTGATTCTGGTCAAGGGCATGTACCTTGGTTGCGGCACATCCCCAGTGGGAGGTGTGCAAGAGGCAGCTGATCGATGTTTCTTTCTCATAGATGTTTCTGACTATCTCTCTCCCTTCCTCTCTGTAAAAAATAAATAAAAATATATTAAAGAATAAGTTAAGGTGGCTTACAAAGATACATAACATAAATTTACAGTTAAGTGAGAGAAATGAAGCTACGGAAAAGGCAGAGAGGAAGGGTGTAGCTGGAATCTAATGCCCACTGTGAAGCCCTCTGTCCTGGTTAGTCATGGACTGCATGTGTAGTCCTTAGCTTTCTAAAGCCAACACAAAGATGGAAACCATTAAGTCCAAGATGCAGCTCAAGAGAATAAACTGATTACTTAGAAGATGTGCAACTATTCCAGCTACACAGGCTTTGGGGAGATTTATCTCCTGGGTCTTTATAGAGAGGATATGATGTAATTTGGAGAAATATGTTCTTTAACTATCGCCTATGGTGAACATACACATTAGTATCATGAAAACTAGTTATATGTTATGTAGCACCTTGCTAAAGCAAGTCAGTTAAAGCAAGTCTAGGTTGTTCATTCATCCATTCGTCATCTGTTGAGTGTCTCCTAGATATCCCTGGCACAGGTGGAAAACAGTAGCAAGCAAGAGATTGAGCCCCTACCCTCATCAGAATTACAAATCTTTCCCTGACAATTGACAAATTAGATATATGTGTGCACTGAAAGTCCTTCAGTTGGTCAGCAGAAGAAAGTTCAGGTTAGGTCTCGTGGTCTAACCTAATCCAGGGATGGATGTCACAAAGGTGAAAGAAATGCTGAGATTCCACACAATTCAGACAGTTCTGTACAAAGGGGGCATGACTGTGTACAGCGTTTAATTTGTGTCAAGTAGTGGTGAGTTTAAGATTGAACTTCCATAAAAGAGTCTGAAAAGTGTTTTTATTCTGTATTGCTAGTTGAGGGCAAAATCACATGCCTTTAGGGATCACTTGACCTGTGATGACACAGTAAAAAATGTATTTCATATTTAGCTATAAACTAATTGTCCATATGTTAGAACAGGGAAAGAAATACTATGTCTGTATTTGGCTGCTTATTTATCCCATTATGGGTCTCTTATGTTTTGCAATGTGTGTAGTCTATTTTTTGTTTGAGTTTATTGGGGTAACACTGGGTAACAAAATTATACAAAATTCCACAATATGTTATCTGTACACTGTATTGTGTGTTCACCATCCTAAATCAAGTCTCCTTCCATCACATACCCTCCTCTACCTCCCCGCCCCCTGCCCCCCAGCAATCACCACATGGTTGTCCATGAGTTTTTTTCTCTTTTTTTGTTGTTTCTCCCACCCTACCCTATCTTTCCAATTCCTACAGCTATCAGCCTGCTTTCTATGAGTCTGTCTCTATCTTTCTTGTTAGTTCATTTTGTTCATTAGATTCCTCATATGAGTGAAATTATATGGTACTTATCTTTCTCTGACTGGCTTATTTCACTTAACATAATACTCTCCAGGTCACCCATGCAATGGTCATGCGTAAGAGATGTAGTCCCTACCCTCATCAAAATTAAAAAGTCTGTAATTACAAAGGGTCAGATTTTCTTTTTTACAACTGAGTAGTATTCCATTGTGTAAATGTACTATGTTGTTTTAATCCACTTATTAGTTTTTTGTTTAAGCTTTATTTTAAGAGTATAACTACCGTATTAACCAGTATCTTTAAAATGTGTACACAGTTTCTATCATCAGTCACTGTTAACAGAATGTTTCAGGAAAGAAATTGTTTAGAAGGCATAGTTATAAACCAGAAAATATGCGTATATATATTTGGAAACAGCATTTTATGACATCAAAGAAATAGTTTACTGTTTTCAGTGGATTGTATAATTGGATTGTGAATGATCCTGTTGTGTTCTTCTTAACTTGTCATTAGTGGTATTCAGCATAGTTTGACCTCAAAACATGGAGGTACATTTCAAGAGATATCTCTTTTATTCTGTGTGTCTCTAAGAACAGCCTTGTTTGTTTTTTAGATCTATAATTAGCTACATGTGATTTGTTTGTTCCTATTTTGGAACTGTTTGTGAAACAGTAGGGAAGGAAGAGAAAGATATCTAGTGAAAGGATTATGAATATAATATTTATGAATCTCAATATAACATTGTATTTGCCGAAAGATAAAATGACAGAAAAAAAACAACCAACCACACCAGAGTGGATTCTGGCTTGATGGTAAAATAGAAGAATACTATAATCAGGCCACACAACTTCTGAGGAAGAAGTTTTAGCATAAGTGTTTTGTTTTTTTTTTATACCAACATGAAATGGTTGTGGCAACTTCACCCAGAAAAGCTGTTTCCAAGTCTGACTATTTTGATCAGTAGCCTTCCTTTCCTGCCTCACTAACATACAGAGGCCCTACAAGCACATTTTCCCTCACCCCTTTTTGCTACAATCTCCTGTCTTCTTAATTCCAAAGTAATGTAATACAGAAATTATTTTTCACTTCTGAGTTGAGTTTAGAGAAGTTCAGAAGAACTCTGTGTGGGATAATAGAATGAATGTCCTACAGCCATATTAGAGGATGAGAATTTACTTCTTTAAAGTAGATATGCTGTTATGAAATGAGGATATGGGATAGGGAATAGTTTCATCTCATTTCTGAATAATCCAGAAATCTCATGACCTTTAGAATAACCATAGGAAAAAGTCTGCAAGAGAAACAGTGACTATGTCCACCCACTTTTCCTCCCTGTCAAGGAAATGCAAGCCACAGACATGTTATTAACATTCTTTTTTACACTTTTACAGACTGATTTTTGAAGATCCAATAATTTGGCTCTGCTTGTCCATTGAAAAACAACAAAAAATTTCCCATTCGGACGTGCTATGTAAAGTTTATTGTTAAACTTACGTCTTTCATGGGGCTGAAAAACAGTGGTAGAAAAGTGCATCCAATTTTTTGATGTTAGAAATAAATGTAGAATATCGTGTTGTTTTTTTAATCCTCACTTGAGGATGTTTTTCCGTTGATTTCCAGGGAGAGGGGAAGAGAGAGGGAAAGGGAGAGAAATACCAATGTGAGAGAGACACATCAATTGGTTGCCTCCTGCACCAGCCCTAAGCAGGGCCCAGGCCAGGGAGGAGCCTGCAACCCAGGTACATTTCCTTGACCAGAAGAAAACCCAGGAAGGACCCTTTGGTCTACAGGCCAATGCTCTATCCACGGAGTCAAATCAGCTAGGGCAACATGTAGACTATTAAGCCAAAACCTAATGCTTCCCCTGTTGTTGCCTAACATCTATAAGGTACGGCCCCCACTATCAATTCTTCATTTTTTAAAGTGTTTTGATTATTTTTATTATGCAAAAATAGATTCACTTTTTTAAAAAATTAGCTTCTGACTGTGCTTGTGACTTCAGCACTCTCAACGATTTTCTCCTCCTCAACAAGGAAAGCATGCTTGATATTGTCATGGACATAGTTAGCACATATGGATCCACTACAGGTCCTGCATATAAATATATATATATATTTTTATATATTTATATATATTTATATGTGTGTGTGTATATATCTATATATGTGTGTGTGTGTGTGTGTATATTTATATATATACACATATATATTTATATATATAAATATATATTTATATATCACATATATATTTTAAGTTTTGGACAGCCTTGTAAGAACTTGATGTCTCATAGTAGGAACTCCTTGAAGTCGACCTGGACGAACACCATATGCAAACGTTGTGCTTTCCCAGCCTTCTTGGTATAAAGGTAAACAATTCTATTACCGGGGGTTCAGGAATGCTGAGTGTTGTTAGAGTCTGCATTACAGGACAACCTATGTTGTATGTCAAATGCTGGACTGTTCTGAATTAATTCTTCATGGCCTTTAGTTTCTTAGCTTATATAAAACTACTGTGTACAATGGGCACATGGTTCTATAGCTACCTTAACCTTATTTCAATTCTTAAAATGAAGGTGATTATCTCTATGGCATAATATAGTTTCCTTGAACATTAGGGATTATAGTCTAAACTCATACATAATTAGTTATACTGTAGAGCTAAATAGATTTTAATGTAAATGGCAGATTCCTTTCAGACACATAATGACAGAAAAATAGAATTGTTTCATTTCCTCTTTAACTTAATTGGAACAGCTTTTTTCCCCCCATGCAATAGAATGTATTTCTGCTAGGAAGACTTAAAAGTGTTAACCAATGTTAGCCTACTGAGAAATGATAAACATACGTTAAGTATAGGTAAGAAAAAAGTCAAATGAGGAATAAAAAGAAAGGAAAAAGAACTAATAAAATGGCAAGGAGACAATGAAAGTAGTTGATATTAGAAACTTTGAAAGATGTATGTTTCAGATAAGAAAATGTGCCCTAAAAATGGGATTTAGTAACTTTTTATTCAAAATAAGATGTTCATAGCATAAGAAATGCTTGGGAACAGCATCACTCTAATAGGGAAAAACTGCCTTTTTTTTTTTTTTTTTTTTTTTTAGAAAAAGCAGTAGTTATTTTTTAGACATACTTTCTTTGCCTAAAAGGTTTCAATTGTGATGATGTAGTATATAAATTGCATGGATAAGAATTGAAGACTGTAGGAATTTCAGGGGGGAAAAAATCTCCTGTCCTACTTTGTCTTTTTTAAAATGATAGAAGTTTCATTTTGTAGCCAGAAAGACAGTTTTAAATGTCAACTCAGTTGCTAAACAAAATCAGTGTTTTAACTCAGTAGAGCAAGTTTCTTAAAGGGATATGGAATTATCAAGTATCAAGTAAGTATTGATATTAAGTACATCAATTTTTCTTTTTGCTCTTGTCTTTTCTTTGTTAATATGACCTTTTTGCATACTAGCACTTTCTGTGTGTTTATTGGGGTTTGATGTCAGCACCTAAGAGGTGGTACTGTGCTAGGTACCTGGCAGCATGCTACTCCGTGACTGGTGATGAGAGCATCTTTTCATGTGTCTGTTGGCCACCTGTATGTCTCAGGCCTTCTGCCCAATGTTTAATTGTTTGTTTTTGTTTTTGTTTTTAGTATTAAGTTGTATGAATTCCTTATATATTTTAGATATTAACCTCTTATTGGATGTATCATTTGTGAATATCTTACCCCATTCAATAGGTTATCTTTTGTTTTGTTGGTGGAAATCCTGTACTGTGCAAAAACTTTTTAGTTTGATACAGTCCCATTTGTTTATTTTTTCTTTTGTTTTTCTTGTCCAAGGAGACATATCCAAAGAGCAATGTCAAAGAGTTTTATGGCCTATGTTTTTCTCTACAAGTTTTATAATGGCAGGTCTCATGTTTAAGTATTTAATCCATTTGAGTTTATTTTTATATCTACTCTAATAAAAGTGTATAATACTGAAATTGACCGTTTCTCTGGGACGCCTAAGCCACGCCCATCAGCCAATCAGAGTGGCTGTATGCAAATTAACTCAGCCGAGATGGCAGCACAACCACAGAGGTGGGTGCGGCTCAGGCGGTGGGGTGGCGGGCCTCGGGGTGGGCTGGTACAGGCCAGGCAGAGGGACCCCCTGAGTGCACAATATACTGTGCACCAGGCTCCTAGTATGTTATAAGAAAGTGGTCTAATTTTTTTTTTTACCCTTAATGCTCAGTTTTCCCAACACCACTTATTGAAGAGACTGTCTTTACTACTTGATGTATTATTTTCTTCTTTGTTGTAGATTGATTGACCATATAAATTAGGGTTTATTTCTGAGCTCTCTATTCTAATCCATTGATCTACATATATATTTCTATGCTAGTACCATACCGATTTGATTATTGTAACTTTTATAGTATAGTTTGAAATTGGGGAGCATGATAACTCTCACTTTGTTTTTTCTCTAAATTTCTTTGGCTATTCAAGTCTGTGTTCTCATATAAATTTAGGAGTAGTTATTCTAGTTCTGAGAAGAATACCATTGGTATTTTAATAGAGGTCACAGTGAATCTGTATGTTACTTTAGAAAGTGAGGACATATTAACAACATTAATCCTTCCAATTTATGAGCATGGTGTATCCTTCCATTTATTTGTAGAATTGGCAATATTCGTCATTCTCATCCTCATATTATAGAGTTGGAAAAAATAAGGCTTAAAATGGAATGGAATTCTCAAGACTAAAGTTATTGGAAGAATAAATAGAAATAATATCTTAAAAACTAAATTTTTCCCTTATATTTTTGAACTTTGGGCTCTTCAATGATATGATTTCCCATCTACTTACATATTACTTTATTGAGTTTAGGTTGAGTAAAAATATAAAGGTCATGATTCCCTTATGCACAAAATTATTCTCTGACCACCTTTATAATTAATCTTTTGAGTATTTTGGCTTATGTATGATATTTAATCAGGAGATGATTCCTAAAATTACACTTTTGCTTATATTTTTGCCTGTTTTAGATTTATAGAATTATAAAGGTGAACATGAATCTCTAATACATTACTCAGTTCAACTGTCTTATTTTACAAATGAAGACACTGAGGCCCAGAGAGACTTTGTCACTCACATCAGGTTCCCAGGTAATAAATGAGTGGGGACTAAAATCCAGATGCTGAGACTCAGTTTCTTTTCCTTCAGTCTCTTCTGCATTACATTCATTCCACTTATATATTATAAAAATTAAATTATGAAATATTTCAAGCATGAAGAAAACATAAAAGAAAAAAATACAATTAATACCAATGAATACTATACTAGGGTCTTTCAAATCATATTTTCTTCAGAATATTTTGTCTCTTTATTTTAAAATATAAAGCAGATACAGGTTAGCTCTCTGTTTATCCCTCTCCCTCTTTCCTACTTATATTTTAACTAGGAGGCTGGCACATGAAATTTGTGCATGGGGGGGGGGGTGTTCCTCAGCCCAGCCTGCCCCTTTTTACATCTCACATATTGGGAGCCCTCAGGGGCTGTCCTACTGATGGCATAGGCCCGCTCCCTGCTCCCCTTGGGGAGTGGGCTTGAGCCTCAGTCTGGCTTCCCTTTGTGGGAGCGACCAGGCTAATCCGGGAAGCCACCAGCCCCATCACCCTGCTGCTGCAGCCACTGCCAGTCACTGCAGCCACCAAGGTGTTTTCATCAACACAGACTCCAGTCTCTTTACCATGAAAAAAATGACAACTTTCTTTAGGCATTTTCAAGATATGTCTTTCATAGGATATGACATTTCTTCCTTCCTCCCTTCCTTCCTTCCTTCCTTTCTTTTTTTTTCCTTTTTTTATTTATTTATAATGTGCTGACTTTATGAATACATTTAAAAGGATAAACAGTCCTTTCAATGCAGAGGAACCTTCCTTTCTTTTTTTAAAAAATATATTTCTTTTATTGATTTCAGAGAGGAAGGGAGGAGAGAGAAATAGAATTATAAAGGTGAAAATGAATCAATGATGAGAGAAAATCATCAATCGGCTGCCTCCTGCACACCCCGCACTGGGGACTGAGCCCGCAACCCAGGCATGTGCCTTTGGCTGGAATTGAACCTGGGACCCTTCAGTCCACAATCTGATGCTCTGTCCATTGAGCCAAGCTGGCTAGGGCTCTTTCTTTTTTTTTAAATCCTCACCTGAGGATATGTTTCCATTGATTTTTAGAGAATGTGGAGGAGAAAGGGAAAGACAGAGAGAAACATCAAAGTGAGAGGAACACTTTGATTGGTTGCCTCCTGCATGAGCCCTGACCTGGGCCCTGGCCAGGAAGGAGCCTGCAGCCTGGGTACATGCCCTTGGTCAGAATTGAACCCAGACCCTGTAATCAGCAGGCTGAGGCATTATTCAACTGAGCCAAACTGACTAGCGCAGAATATGACATTTCTTAGCCATCCAGCAGTGGACCTTCATTTTTTTCTCCAGGAGTGTGGTGGAAAAACCCTGAATCACCTTTTTGGATTCTTATTACCCAAGTTACCAAGAATATTACCAGTTGCATACAGGCAGCTTAGTCAATGAGTGGTAAGAAAAGATGTTTCCTCTGTAGTTCACTCCAATCACCGGCTCAACCCTTGCCCCTCCAATCACAGCTCTACCCCTGCCCAGACCTGTAACCTCTGGCCGAGTCTGCAGGCCTGGGCAGGGGACCCCCAGACCCCTGAAATTGCCAGCTTCGACCCTGCCCAGGCCTGCAGTCTATGACCAAGGCTTCAGGCCTGGGCAGGGGACCCTCAGACCCCTGTGATTACTGGCTCTGCCCCTGCCCAGGCCTGCAGTCTCTGCTTAGGCTGCAGGCCTGGGCAGAGGACACCCAGACCCTTGCATTGCCTGCTCCACCTGTGCCCAGACCTCTGTGATTGCAGGCTCCACCCCTGCCTCTTTGATCATGGGCTCTGTGGAGCCCAGGCCCCTGTGATCTCCAGCCTTGCCCCTGCCCAGGCCTGAGGCCTCTGGCCTAGGCCTTATGCTTGGGCAGGGCACCCTCATACCCCTCCGATCACTGGCTCTGCCCCTGCCCCCTCTGATCACCAGCTCTGCTCTTGTCCATGCCTGAGGCCTCTGGCGAAGGCCTCTGGCCTGGGCAGGAAACTCCTAGCACCCTCTGATCACCTGTTCTGTCCCTCTGGGCCCCCGCCTCCCCTGCCACCTACCTGGCTAACAAGGTGGCAGGGCTGAGCCGGAGTGGATGCTGCCATCTTGTGGCTACGTGCTCCACCACTTGTGGATAAGGGGGTGGCCATCTTTGTGATGGAGTGACATCTAATTTGCATATTACTCCTTTATTAGATGGGATGTGGCTATGGGCACCACCATCTTGTGGCAACGGAGTGGTGCCTAATTTACATATTACTCTTGTATTAGATAGGATTTTAATTTGTAATTTTAAACATAAGGAAAAATTGAAAGAATTTTACAGTGCATCTACTCTCTAGATGCAGCTATTAACATTTTACTATATTGTTTTGTTTCACATCTTTCCATATTCTTATATACTTCAATTGATATTTTGATGTATTTCAAACAAAGGTGCAGACAGCACTACACTTTTCCCTAAACACCTACTCTGTGTATATTCACAAGTGTTGAATGCTTGTTTATATTTTTCTTTTGGTATAAAATTTATATACAATGAAAACCACCATTTTTTAGTGCACTTTCATTGAATTATGACAATTACACCTAGCTGTATAACCATCTTTCTGTTCATACTATAGGTCACTATCATCACCTCAGAAAATTCACTCATGGCTTTTCTCAGTCAATGCCTTCCAACCCCTTTAAAAATGTTCTGGTATTTTCCACTACAGGTTAGTTTTATTTGTTATAGAATGGTATCATACAATAAGTCCTTTTTTGTGTAAAACTTTTCACTCAGCATAATGTTTTTGAGATATATCCTTACTGTTAGGTGTATCAATAGTTAGTTCCTGTATAATTCCAAATAGTATCACATTGTATGGTTGAATCTTGGTTTGCTTATTCTTTTCCCTTTTGACAGAATATAGGCTTTATAGTTTTTGTCTGTTATAAATAAAGCTGCTATGATTGCCATTCCAGCCTTGTACTTATAATTTCAATGGTATATCTTTTACTACCCACTTAATTTTAAAGTACCTATGGCTTAATATTTAAAATACTAGTACATCTCATATGGACAGTATAGATTTGGTTCTTGCTTTTTAAAAAATCTATTGTGAAAAAAAAACATTCTGATAATCTCTTTTTCATTAGAAAAATTAATTCATTTATATTTAATGTCATTATTGATGTAGATTTAGGTCACCATTTTAAAATTTTGTTTTCTGTTTCTCCCCTTTGTTTTTTATTTATCTGCTCCTCCTTTGCTGTCTTATTTTGGATAATAGAAATGTTTTTAGAATTTGATTTATATATATATATGTAATCATTATTCTATAGATTATAATATACATCATTAATTTTTCACGGTTAAATTAGTATTAATATTTGTATTACTCTGGAAAAAAACGTTGAAGCTTTGCAACTATATAGACCTGTTTAACACTTACCACTATATGTATAGTGCGAATGTGCAATATATTTTGGCTTTATAGTATTTGATTTCTAAAGCAGGAAATATTTACAGTAAGACCATTTTTGAAAACTCTCAATTTAGTTTAAAGAACTAAATTGGTGGAAATTAAGTATTCTATATCCTGTATAATAAAAGGATGATATGCAAATTGACCCTAGTGGTGGAATGACCAGGATCGACTGATCACTGTGATGCACACTGACAACTAGGGGCAGATGCTCAATGCAGGAGCTTCCCCCTGGTGGTCAGTGCACTCCCACAGGGGAGCTCTGCTCAGCCACAAGCTGGGCTGGCGGCTGCCAGTGCAGCTGTGTTGGCAGGAGCCTCTTCTTCCTCGGCAGTGCTAAGGATGTTTGCGGCTTAGGCCTGCTCTCTGCCTAAGCCAGCAAGTCGACATCCCCTGAGGGGTCCTGGATTGTGAGAGGGTGCAGGCCTAGCTGAGGGACCCACCCCCTCCCAAGTGCATGAATTTTATTGCACTGGGTCTCTAGTCCTATCTAATAGAGAATATGCTAATTGACCCTCACACCATTGCAAAGATGGCGGTGTCCACAGGCAATAAGAAGGGAATAAGCTAATTTACTGTCCCACCCTCAAATGTGGTGGCATCCATAGCCAATAAGGGAGTATGCTAATTGACTGCCATAACCTCAAAGATGTGGCATCGACAACCACAAGATGGCGGCACTCAGTCCTCTTATCCCTGCCGGGACAGCAGGTGCATGGCAAGGCCAGGCCTGGGGGCTGGGCCTTGCCATGCAATTGCTTCTGGAGTTCCCCAGTCCCCTCAACCCCCAGCTGACCAGGCCTGGCCCAAGGCATAGGTGACCCTCAGCTGTCAGTTACCCAGCTGTCCAGTGCCAGCCGAGGCACAGGCAAGCCTTGGATGATGGCTGCTCAGCTATCCAAGGCTTGCACTGCCAGCAGAGGCAGCAGCAGAGGTGTGATGGCAGCATCGCCTTCCCCTGATCACCGGGTCGCCTCCCACCCCTGAGGGCTCCCAGGCTGTGAGAGGGGGTAGGCAAGGCTGAGGGACCTCCCACTCCCCCCGCAGTCCTCTAGTTGAGATAATAATATAGATAAGAATTAAAACTATGAAGTTAGCATAACATTTTAATAACCTATAATCTATATTAATAAAAGCCTATGTGGTTGTCACACCCTCATGCTGTGATGCCCTCATACTGCAACAAGCAATCACCAGGAGACTGCATGTGCAGCGGGCATGCGTGGGTGGATGGGGGCTTGATGCAGTGTGTGCAGTGTGGAGGCATGTCCCGCAGCTCCATGGGGTGAGGCCTGGGTATCCCATGACAACACAGGGCCCACAGCTTGGTGCAGTGAAGCCTGGGGGTCCTGTGGTTCCACACAGCAAGGCCTGGGGTTTTTGTGGCTCTGTGCAGAGGTAAGACTTCTGGCTTAGGCCTACCTCTTTGGGACAATCCATTGAGAAGCCCCAGATGGGTGGGTGGGGCCTACCTCTTTGGAGTGATTGATCACGGGGCTCCTGTACTGTGATAGGGCACAGGCCAGGCTGGGGGACCCTTCCAGCAAGTGCATGAATTTCATGTATAGGGCCTCTAGTCTAATCTAATAAAAGAGTAATATGCAAATTAAACCTCATTCTGTTATACCCACAAGCCATGCCCACAAGCCATGCCCACCAACCAATCAGGAGCAAATATGAAAATTAACTCAAGATGGTGGCAGCCATGGAGCTGGAGTTGCCCTGGGCAATAGAGGAAGCCAGGGCCTTGAGCTCTACTCAAGGCTACAAAGTTTCAATTATAGAAGATAAACAAACCCCAGATATCTGCCGAGCTGGTATCTGGGGGACCAAGGCAACAAAGTTTCAATTATAGAAGTTAAATAAATCTCAGATACCTGTTTCCAGCCAGGCACCCCAGTAGAGGACCCGAACCCTGAAGGGGCTGTGGGCAGCTTGAAAACCACCCTCAGCCCCTCACCCAGGCTGACCACACCCCCATGGGGTGAAGGTCTCCACTGAGGAGCTTGGCAAGCATGCAAACAGCCATCAGCCCATCACCCAGGTTGGCTAGGCACGCCAGCTAGTTTATATCCCCTGAGGGGTCCCAGACTGAGGGCACAGGCCTGGCTGAGGAACCCACCCTCCCCAGTGCATAAATATTTGTGCACTGGGCCTCTAGTAATACTATAAATTAATAAAAAGTAATATGTAAATTGACCCTCACTCTGTTACACCCAAGCCACACCCACCATCCAAGCCATGCCCACCAGCCAATCAGAGCGGCTGTATGCAAATTAACCCAGCTAAGATAGCAGCCGGCAGCCACGGAGCTAGAGCAAACAGGAGGCTTTGTTGCCTGCCTAGGCCTCTGCTCAAGGCAACAAAGTTTCAATTATGGAAGATAAATAAACTCCTGAAACCTGATTCCAGCTAGCCTCACTGGGATGTTGGGTTAATGGGAGCTGTGGGCAGCCTGAAAACAGCCCTCAGCCCCTTACCCAGGCTGGCCAGGCACACCAGCAGGTGGACATCCCCCGAGGGTTCCCAGACTGTGAGAGGGCACAGTCCGAGCTGAGGTGCACAAATTTTTGTGCACCAGGCCCCTCGTAGTAAATAATATAACAATAATAAATAAGAAAATAAGGTTGGTTTTTTAAAAAATTGTGAAAATTTATGAATGAACTAAGAGAAAAAAACATTTTCTAAGTTTATAAGCTTAGTTCTAACATATTTTAAAAATGCAAAAGGTACATGAAACAATCTTTTTTGAATACCTGAGTTGTTGAAAAGATAAGCAGATATCAAAAGAATGTTTTCAGATGCTGCATCAAGATTCTTTTTTCCTAGCATGTAAAACTGAGACCAGGAGGAAAATCAAGCCAGCTGTATAGTTATTTGCTCAATGGTTTTGTAGTCAGACAGGAGCACAAACAGCTCTTTGTCCTTTGGGTACCCTGACTCTGATGATGGTTATTCTAGGGACCGGTCAGTTAAAAATAACTGGGTAGCAGTACTTTAGTTATGTAGTTAGGGAAACAGCAGTGGGTTCACCTACTTTATTCAATTCTTCTTGTGAAGTCAGAAGTTGACTGGCCTTGTGTAGAAAAATCAATAAGGCATTTATAATCCTTCATGAAAGAAAAAATTTTTGAAAGGGGAATATGTCGGTTACCTGGAGAGATGACCCTGTATGAAGGTGGGAAGGGTTAGAGTAAATGGATTAAGCAACAGTGACTACAGGGAACACATGCCAGTATTTTTTATTTATGTTAGCATTCATGTCTTGAGCACTATCTGGAGAGTAGCAGTGCTTTGCAAACCCTATTGATGCATCCCTGTGCACACATGGTGGCATTGGGAAATTGCTGGAGTGTGCTACACTGACCGATTTTGTTTGAGGGTGGCTGATGATCCTTTTATTTCTTAAGGAATGGCTAATACAGTCTTTACAGTTTAGGTGAATAATTATTCAGATTTCCTGGTCATATGTAAGATGACAAGTGACTTTTTCTTTTTAAAATTCCTGCACAACCAAATTTACTGTTGTCTCAGTTCTAGATTTGAATGTTTGACCCCCCTTCTCTTTTCTTCCTCATTAATCTCACTTTCACGTGATTATTTAAGGTTAGTCTAGTTGTCATGGATGTTAAGTTATCAAATATATGACGACTCATTTATTTTAACTGTCATTAACATCTGGTTAGTATTTGAACTAATCTATATTTGTACACCACTTAAAAAAAATTTGTCTTTATTGTTGATAGGCCTGTACAACACTTTTAGTACCTTGAAATATGTTTTTATTAATTAGTGGCCTGGTGCACGAAATTTGTGCACATTAAAAGGGAATTAATTAGAGGAAATATTTTAATATTGCAATTTGCCCTTTCTCTATAATAGAAGTGTCAGAGATGAAAGAAAATTAGTACAATGTACATGAAAATCTCCCTCCTGTCAGTGTCTGGGGCACGCCGTGGAACCTAGAGTCAAGTCCCCGCCTATCACCTGCATGTGTTTCAAAAACACAGGAGACCCAGACCCAGCTGGCCCCACCCTTGTCAAGCCCCTCTGGGGGGGGGGCACAGCCTCAGGTCCCCCAGCCTGGCGCTGGGTGGGAGGCACAGTCTCAGGTCTCCCATCAAGCCCTGCTGGGCCAGGGGTGCAGCCTCAAGTCCCCCTGCCCGGTGCCGGCACGGAGGGTGCAGCGTGAGGTCCCCTGGCCAGTACTGGGGCAGGAAGGGCACAGCCTGAGGTCCCCGTCAAACCCCACCAGTCATGGACCATGGTCTGAGGTCCCCCACCACGCCCCACTGGGCAGAGGGTGCAGCCTGAGGTCCCCCAGCCCAGTGCTGGGGCAGGGGGTGCAACCTATGGTCTCCCAGCCCAGAGCTGGGGCAGGGGGCGCAGCCTGATGTCCCCCATCAAGCCCCACAGGGCAGGAGGTATGGCCTAAGGTGCCTCGCTCTGGCCAGCGCCATGCAGCCTCAGGTCCTTGCTGTTCAGTTGTGATGTTATGGCGTCCCGGCTAATTTGCATATTCCTCTATTATATAAATAGATAAGGCCATTAATTCCAATGGAATAAATTATTGTTAGATTTACAAACTTAACTCTCTATAAAATAATTTTAGATATACAGCTATTTTATGATCCTCTACTGAAGAATGTTTAGCATTATAGGAATTGAGTATGTTTTCTCAAATTACAATCCTGGTAGTATGATGGGCCTCTAGGCTACATCTCTGCCCATATGCCCCTCAAAGCTTTCTTGTTGTATGTTATATGATTTTCACTGCCAAACCTGGTTTTTAATTTGTAAAGGTGAAATGGGCTGGATCAAAGTCTTAGAAGATTCAAGAAATCTAATCCAATTTTATGGAAAGCGAAATGCCATTTGAAATCTAAATAATTCCGAACTCAAGAAGCTGCTTTCTGATCTACCTTTTCCTACCTTTCCGATCATCATTAAGCGGGACTCCTGCTGTAATTCTCTCTTCCCTGCATCTCTTGGCAACCTTAAAAATATTACCCTTGCATTGGTTCATTTGATTTAGTGGTCTGGAAATTTGAAAATTGGATTGTCTGTTAAAGGTGCTCCCTGCCGTGGCTTGGCAGCATGGGATGTTCTGGAGCAGGGAGCAACAATGGAAGCACCCTGAAAGAGCAGTAGTGTCGAAATGATTGGGCAGAGCCGCAAAGCCTGATTTCCTTACACGGAAGCTCTTCTGCCCCAGGCATCTTCCTCAGATTGTCACCCATTAATGCACTGCAATTGCTAGGTAGTCTCCAAGTTACCGATTTCTGAAAAACAACAGATGAGTCAACTGGCTTGAGGTCACTCAAGTCACTTAAGTCAGGAGCAGAGTTGGGCTTAAATATCCAGTCTTCTGGTATCCAGCCAGGTACAGGACCAAATATGTAGGCTCTGGCTCCATCAGCATTACTAATGCTTGGGAGTAAGCTCATTAAAACAGCCCTATACTGATTGAACCAGGTTTATACCCAGTTTCTTTTTTATTTTGTTTTAATATCCTGGATTGATCATGCATCACTTACTGTACAAATCTTCAAGGATGCTTCCTAATTATAATGTTTACTTCTCTGTATAGCCTCCTTATATCAAATGATAATCTTACCACATCTCATCCCATTTTATTGTTAAAAATGTAAAATATGAAAATAAAACATTATAAGGCTTATCCTGTCTTTTAGAAAAGGAGATTTTTTTATTTATGACAGTTCTGATTCCATATATGAATTGCCATATTTAAGTAGCAGTTACTCTTTGATTATATGTAGGGAGAAGAGAAATCACATTTAATTGATATCTGCACATAAGAAAAAAAGTAGCTTAAGTTGACAGGTTCAAACTATTGAATTTACAACAAATTCTTATCCAAAGGCACTTGAAAGATAGCAAAAATTAGCCAGAGTTGAAGTACTTCCTTCTGACCAGTTGCCAAAATGAAAAGAATAAAGGGCATCTATACTAATAATAGACAAATATGTAAATTTACCATCCCTCTGCCACACCCACAGCCAATCAGGAGTAAGTGTGCAAATTAACCCAACACAGATGGCAGGCCTGTGGGCAGCGCACACATGTGCAAGCTCTGAGCAGCTGGGGGCAGGGCAGGATGGGGCGAATGGAGAGCAGGCGGCTTGGGGGCCTGGCTTTCTCAATCACTCCCAGTGAGAGCAGAGTGGGAGAGTATGCAGAGAGCGGGTGGTTTGGGGGGCTTGGCAGAGTGGGAGAGTGGATGGCTTGGAGGGCTTGGCAGAGCAGGAGAGTGGACAGAGAGCAGGTGGCGTGGGGGGCTTGGCTCCCTTGGTCACCCCAGCTTCCTCATCACCACCAATGGAGACTGACAGGAGGGAGGAGGAAGTCTCACCCCCACAGAATCTGCCAGGTTCAGCTGTTGGTCAGATAGCTCTCTGTGGCCAGCGAAGTGTCCAGTCCTGTCAGCCTAGCCTGGGGGTGGCTAAAGTTCTCCGTCCTTTTCATTTCTGTAGCCCCTGGACCAGAAGCAGAAACCAAGAGTGTGGGGAGCACCAGGAACTCTGGGAATCATAATCTGGTGTCAGCCCCTGGACCAGAAACAGAAGCCCAGAGTGTGGGGAGCACCAGGAATGCTGGGAATCATAGTTCTGGTGGTGTATGTGTTGTGGGATCTCCTAGACACTAGAGCAAAGTGAGCCTGGAGCAAGTTACAGTTGCAGGTGGGGGATAGAGGGAAAGCAAAGGTGAGAGACATAAGTAAAGTCAGAGTGTCGAGAAACAATGAAAAGGAAGCTATCCTGCAACTTCTAGGAAATATCCACTAATGGAGCACTAAACCAAACTGGGTTGGGGTCTCCAACAATTTGCTCATATGATTGCAAAGACAGACAGAAACTCTCAGGTTGGAGAGAGCTCCCCTGAGGGCTCCCAGATTGTGGAGGGTGTAAGTTGGGCTGAGGGACCCACCCCCTATCCATGAATTTTGTGCACCAAGCCCCTAGTAGATACATGAAAGAGAAAAAGGGAGGGAGGGAGAGAGAGCATAGTTTAAAAAATGGAATTAATTTATAAACAGTTTGGAAGGATGAATAATAGATTTAATTGTGAATGACAGCCATTTGAATCAGTGGTTTGTAATTTTTTTTTAAAAAATTGTTTGTTTCTGGACCTGGACTCTGACTACAGTTTAATAATGTTAAGAACTCCCAGAAACACACATATGCATTAATCATATATTAATTTTAAATACAATTTTAGGTAGTTTCTGAACTCATTTGAAGTTTATTGAAGGCCATAAGTTAATGAATCTTATACTTAATTAAACATGTAGGAAAAATCTAGACTAAAAATTCAAAAGTGAAATAGTAATAAATAGTATTGGACTTAAACTAAGGATTTTTAGCTCAACTGTGGACCTCTGACTCACCACTTCATATATCATCTTAGTAATTCTAAAAGGTACCAACTCTCACTTTTGAAATCCTTGCTCCTCTTATTTGTTGCTCTATAAAACACTGTTCTTAATTAATTAGTATCTTACCTAATAATGGACAAACATGTAAATTGACCATCCCTCTACTACACTCACCAGCCAATCAAGACAGTATGCAAATTAACCCAACAAATATGGCAGTTAATTTGCATATGTAGATGCCCAGCAGCCTGGATTTCTAGCTACGTGTGGACCCTGAGCAGCCTAGGAAGGGCCTGAGCCAAGGGGCTTCTGGACAGAGCCTGAGCCTATGATCAGAGCTGAGAGGGCTTCTGCTCAGGCCTAAAGCCTTGCCCAGAGGCATTAGGCCTGGGCAGAGGTGGAGCCAGAGATCGGAGGGAGCAGGAACAGAGCCAGCTGTCGAAGGGATTTGAGGGTCCCATGCCCAGGCCTAATGCCTTGGCCAGAGGCTTAGGCCTGGGCAGGGGTGGAGCCAGTAGTCGGAGGGAGATGAGGGTCCCCTGCCCTGGCCTAAAGCCCTGGCTAGAGGCCTTAGGCCTGGGCAAGGGCCAAACTGGCAATCGGAGGGAGTTGGAGGTGTCCTGCCCGGAACCCGAGGCTTTAGGCCTGGGTAGGGGCTGAGCCAGGGATTAGTGCGAACTACCTTTTCTGACTGCTCATTGGCAAAGCTCCCTGTATGCCACTGGTAGTATTCTTAGTAACTTGGGTAATAAGAATCCAAGAAGGTGACCTAGGGTTTTTCCACCACACTCCTGGAGAAAAAATTGAAGATCTGCTGCTGGAAGGCTAAGAAATGTCATATCCTGCCTTAGCTGGTTTGGCTCAGTGGATAATGCCGACCGCAGAGTCTGGGTTCAATTCTGACCAAGGGCATGTACCTAAGTTTCAGGCTTCTCCTTGGCTGGGGCTCAAGCAGGAGACAACCAGTCAAAGTGTTCCTCTCACTTTGATGTTTTTCTCTCTCTTTCCCTTTGTCTTTCATGTTCTCTAAAAATCAATGGAAACATATTCTCAGGTGAGGATAAAAAAAATAATAAAGAAAGAAATGTCATATCCTATGAAAGACACACCTTGAAAATGCCTAAGGGACTGAAGTCCGTGTTGATGAAAACACCTTGGTGGCTGTGATGACTGGCAGTGGTTGCAGCAGTGGGGTGATGGGGGGCTGGTGCCTTCCCCTGATCATCCTGGTCACCTCCCACAAACAGAGGCCAGACTGTGGCTTAGGCCCGCTCCCCAAGGGGAGCAGGAAGCAGGCCTAAGCTGTCAGTAGGACATCCCCTGAGGCAGGCTGGGCTGAGGGACCCGCCAGCCCAGTGCATGAATTTCATGCACTGGGCCCCTAGTCGTGATATAATTAGGCAATGAAAAGAATTTTGAGAACTTGTTTTGAATTTGTAATGCAGCACATTAGATTAGGACAAACCTTAAACCATTCTAATAAAGTAAAACTACTCTGAAAATTTTCCAAAAAAATTCTGCTGCTTTTTAATAGTTAATGTCAATATTTAAAACTTTCCTGTGGAAAAAAAAGGGGAAATTTCCTTTATATATGACCTAAAATCTTCGTACTTCAGATTAAATAGTTGTTTTTTTAAATCATCACTTGGATTTGAACACAGCTGGTCAACAACTTCTGTGTAATAATTCTCTGAGAGGTACCTTATGTTTTTTAATCAACTAAAATATGTAGATAATAGGTTGTTTTGATTGTATATTTAGTCTTGATCAGCTCCTGAAAAATTTTGCTGTGATTTAAACTCATTGAATTTCAGCTTATGAACTAGAGTTTCTTTGGAACAAGCAAAACATATTAAAATAGCAATTACTCTCATAATTGCAAATAGCTGAAAGTTCTTGGATTTTTGATGCTCTTATTCTGGGTTTGATTTTCAATATGCTTTTGATTGCTTCCCTCAAATTTCTTTGCATTTTCTTGTAGTTTTATTTATTTTTTCTTTTTAAGCATGTTTATAGCTTTAAGCTCATCAGGGGAAAATATGGAAGTCAGTTGATGGATGAAACAGGAAGAAGAAAAAAGGAAAATTTTCCAGTCCCTTAAATTGCCATATCCTTTTTGAAGAACTCCTTTCAAATCAAATGAGTACTGTGTTTTCTTGATAACTTCATGTTTATTTTCAATTAATATGTTAGTTAAATTTTCTTATAGATTCTTCGCAAATTCAACCTGAGTTATAGTTAAAGGAGCTAAGCTTTCATTAATTAAAATAATCAGTTTCGGTTTTGTTCCCCAGCCCACCACTTCCCTTTCTAAAAATGGCTAGAAAAGTTTTTCATATTCCCATGATATCCTTGTTACTAAGCAGTTGATCCTTTCAAGTGTAATACACTACAAATATTGCTCAGCGGGAGGTGTGTTCTTTGTAGCTTACTCAGGTGGCAATGCTCTATTCAAAGGGTCTCTCTCGGTTCTTTTCTGTTTCTTAATCATGACTTTAAATAGGGGCTTCATATTCTTTACTACAGTTCCCTTTCTGGGAGACAGTATGTTTTTAATTCAAGGAGACCTTAAAAATTGCTTCAGCAAGGTATTAATTAAAAAATAAGAATTCACTGAGTTATTTTTGTGCATTTCTTTTCTCATAAATTATGTTAACATTTCTTACTCAGTTACAGCAGACGACACAACATCACAGTCTCACGAACACACATGATAAACGTAATGCCACAATATTAGAAATCAATAGTGTGTTTTATGGTATACTGTACCTAAAATATACAATAGGGCAACTTACATAAATCATTTATTCCCAGTCATGATTGATGACCTCATAACTCAGGAGTGACGGGGCAAAGCAGAGCCCCAAACGAGTTATGAAATGTCATCAATAACAAGTGGAAACAAATGATTTATCCAGTGTCACAGCCCATTGTATGTTCAGTTTATGCAACAGCAGTTAATGATAAAAACACCCAAAAATAGGTGCAGCTTGTATTTTATCCATCATAGATGCACATGCTCTTCTTACTCTGTTTTACACTAGGTTAGTGCCTATTGGCCATGAAGAAAATGGTCAGGGTTGAAATAGGAATTAGGAATTGTGGGTTGATAGAGAAGATATGTGTGCGTGTGTGTGTGTGTGTGTGTGTGTGTGTGCGCGCGCGCGTATCCTTTTGGAATCTCTTTTTTCTTAGCTAGGTTCCCTCCTTTATTTCCTTTTAAAATAGCTTTTCCTTTTCTAGCAAGGAATATGTAAAAAAGAATATCTGCAGCTATGTAATTAAAATTGTTTCTTTTTCAATTGACATTCTGGAAGAGAGAAAAGTTACCATGATTTTTAGTGTTAAAGGATCTTACATAACTTTAACATTAATTTTTTTCCCTAGTGATTTTTTGGAGTATATAGTTTAGGACCAAGGAGTTTTATTTCCCATGTTCAAACATATTCAAATGCAGTATGAATCTGACCATTAAGCAATTTTTATGTTCTCAACATCATCCCATGCATCCTATGTGAATTTAAAAGTCCTACATGTGTAATATAGAAATTGCATTTCTATATTAAAGTGCATTTATTTCTCATTGCAAACTTAGATATGTGTTTCACTGCGGTGGATGTTGGAAGATTGCATTTGAGCTTAATTTTACAAGGCTCGATATCAGACTTAAAATTGATATTAACTTTTTTGGGAAAATGCCATTTGAAAGAGAATGGCAGGTTTGTTCTTTTGAACTGAATTAAAAGCCTGTCCCTTGTGACACTCTCCATCAATATTTATTATTAGGACTCACTAAGAATCCTAAAGGCTTGTTACATAGGCTTTATGAAGTACATCTGAGATGCCATAAATTTGGGGATCATGCAGTGCAGATTGTTGTACAAAGTTAAGGAAATCTAGCTTCTACTTAAAATGAATAATTAGAAGGTAAAGGAGTGATCAGGCTTTAAGATATCTTTGTGAGTCTTAGAAGGTGTAGAAAATATATAGTTCATAAGCATTGTATGAAGGTAAATGTGTGTCAAACTCTACACCTCCCTTTTGATTCCTCTGGAATATATTTCCAAAATATACTCTGAATCTGCCTACTTTTTCAAATGTCTACTGTCATCATTGTGCTTTTAGCAAATATTTTTTCTCCCAACCATCTACTGTAGAAGCTTCAAAACTTGATACTCTATTTCCTCTTGTCTCTCAGTAACATATTCTGCATAGAGTAGCCTGTGCAATCTTCTAAAAATGCAGCACTACCTGCTACAGCTCTTTAATCCTAAATAATAAAGGGCTAATATGCAAATTGTCCCCTTGAGCAGGAGTTTGACCAGGAGTTCAACCGGGGAGTTCAACTAGGGGGGTGAGGCCACCTGGCCAACCACCACGGCCCCTCCCCTTGGCTAGCAGGCTAACTGGACCTCACCTATGCATGAATTTGTGCACCGGGCCTCTAGTGTCTATATAATACACTTAGGATAAATTTAAAACTCTCTAACTCTATCTGTAATTAGTCCAGTCCATTATGAACCATTTCCCTTTCCACTTTAGCTGAGCTCTTACCTGCTTTGGGGCCTTTTCCTGTTCTATTTCCCCTACTTGGAGTTTGTCTCTTTGCCTGGCTATATCTTTCTCATAATTTAGGTCTCTCCTAAAATGGCTTTCTCAGAGAAGTCTTCCTGGAATCCTTATCTAAATAAGACCCCTACTATTATCTGTCAGTCTACTTTTCCTTCGCAGTGTCTATGACAATTTAATTTTATGTTTAACTCTCTGATTATTTGTTTAGTACATGTCTTCCCATCTAAGCCTTTAGTTCTACCAGTATAAAGGAGGGCACATAGTCTCATCCATTGCTTCTCCCCAGTGTCCAGCTCAGTGCCTGGCAACTGCTAAACCCTAAATACATTCTTCCTATTTTGGAATAAGGAAAGTTAAAGTTTGAAAGTTACGTGATAGAAAAATTACGAACTCTGTTGAATAGTTTCTTATTCATTGATCACCCACTACAAAACCCAATACTGTAGAATTTTACTAAAGAATTTGAGAAATTGTTTTTATCATTGGAAAACTGAATTTAAATATAAGCACCTAAAACCATTCAAATATTTGTTGAATAGATGGCTAGAAGAGAGGCAGAGCTAACCGTGGACGTTTTCTCGATTTTGGTGAGTTTGAACCTCAGTTTAAAAATATGAAGATAAGATTAGCAAGTGGAAATATAATGAACATTGTTATTTTCCATATTGTACTGTGCATGTGATCATGAAGGCACAAATTCTTAGGAGGTTTCTACTTTTCTACCTGTGGCATATGTCTTCATATTTTTGCACCCAGTACAAAAATAGTGTCCTCCAGCTCTCATGTAACTTCTTATAGTGAACAGTGGAACAAGAATATTAGCTAGTCTGATCTTCTCATTTCATACTTGGGGAGACTAAGAAACAGAGCTGAAGTAATTGTCCATAGTCATCAAGTTGGTAAGTTATCAGGCCCAAAATAGAAATGAATCTCCTTTGAAGTTCAGTCCAGTCCAGGCCACTAGCTACTATAAAAAACCTTTTTGTTTTAACATTCATAATATTCATTACTGAACTACTTTTTAAAATTTTATATATATATATATATATATATATATATATATATATATATATATATAATTGATTTTTTTACAGAGAGGAAGGGAGAGGGACAGAGTTAAAAACATCGATGAGAGAGAAACATCAATTAGCTGCCTCCTGCATCCCCCCCACTGGGGATGTGCCCACAACCAAGGTACATGCCCTTGATCAGAATCGAACCTGGGACCCCTGAGTCTGTAGGCCGACGCTCTGTCCACTGAGCCAAACCGGTCAGGGCACTGAACTACTTTTGATCCATGCTTTTGTTTAAGGGAATAAAAATGTTTAAATTAGTTTCATTGTTGAAATCCATCCATGTAGAGAAATGTTTCTGATCCTTTTTGCTTAAAATGAAGATATTGAAGAAGACTTGTAAATATTTACAGAACTAGGGGCCTGGTGCACGAAATTCATGCACTGGGGGGGGGGTCCTGCTCCCACTCACATATTGGAAGCCCTCAGATGGTGTCCTACTGATGGCTTAGGCCCATTCCCTGCTTCCCTTGGGGAGCGGACCTAAGCCGCAGTCTCACCTCTGTTTGTGGGAGGTGACCGGGATGATCAGGGGAAGCCATCAGCCCCATCACCCTGCTGCTGCAGCCACTGCCAGTCACCACAGCCACCAAGGTGTTTTCATCAACACAGACTCCAGTCCCTTTACCATGAAAAAATAACAACTTTCTTTAGGCATTTTCAAGATGTGTCTTTCATAGGATATGACATTTCTTTCTTTATTATTTTTTTTATCCTCACCTGAGAATATGTTTCCATTGATTTTTAGAGAATGTGGAAGAGAAAGGAATAACAGAGAGAAACATCAAAGTGAGAGGAACACTATGATTGGTTTCCACCTGCATATCCCCTGACCTGTGCCCCAGCCAGGGAGGAGTCTGCAACATAGGTACATGCCCTTGGTTAGAATTGAATCCAGACCCTGCAGTCAGCAGGCTGAGGCATTATGCACTGAGCAAAACTGGCTAGGGCAGGATATGACATTTCTTAGCCCTCCAGCAGTGGACCTTCATTTTTTTTTTCTCCAGGAGTGTGGTGGAAAAACCTTAGATCGCCTTTTTGGATTCTTATTACCCAAGTTACTAAGAATATTATCAGTGGTGAACAGGGAGCTTAGCCAATGAGCAGTAAGAAAAGGTGTTTCCTCTGTATTTCACTCCCATCACTGGCTCTACCCCTGCCCCTCCAATCCCAGCTCCACCCCTGCCCAGGCCTGCAGTCTCTGCCAGAGGCTGCAGGCCTGGGAAGAAGACCTAGATAGATAGTTTGTCTTCCTATAGTAGTTGATAAACATTTTCTTTTCTAGAGAATTTTTTAATTGTCCGATAACTGCTTTTTCATATTCAGTGGAGTGGAGCAAAGGTGACATTTGGTGACTAATTAATTCAAAAATTGTTTGTTCCCCAAGTATAGCATGTTAGATCCTTTCCAGGTCATTTAAAATAAATGTATTGCTTATGTTTACAGATGGTGGCACAGGGAATTTAGTTGGTTATAAGGCATACAATAAATTTGCTAATTTTTAAAGTCTCATTGCTATTCTCATTTCAATAATCCCAAGCTTTACATTTGACAACGGTGATATGAGAACTTGCCTCTTTGATTTTGTATTATCCTATATAATAAAGAGGGAATATGCAAATTGACAGTCACTCCAGTCAATTTGCACCCACAGCTGAGGCTAAGTTCCCATAATGAGCCTTAAGGAGCAATCAGCAAGGACCTGAGGCTGCACACCCACCCACCTCCTGCATGGGTCTTGACAGGGAACCTCAGGTCATGCCTTCCACCCACAGGGCTTGTCAGGAGACCTCAGGCTACTCCCCCAGCCCTGGCACCAGGCCAGAGGAACTCAGGCTGTACCTTCTTCCCTGGTGCCAGGCTGGGGGACCTCGGGCCATGCCCCGCACTCTAGCCCCAGGCCAGGGGACCTGAGGCTGTGCCCCCAACCCAGCGGGACTTGATGGGGGCCCTCAAGGTGTGCCCTCCACCCTGGTGCTGGGCCAGGGGACCTCAGGCCATGTCTCCCACCCCAGCATTAGGCCAGGGGACCTCAGGCTGTGCCGCCTGCCCCGGTGCCAGGCTGGGGGATCACAGGCCACACCCTCCACCCGGCAGGGCTTGATGGGGGACCTCAGGCCATTTCCCCTGCCCTGGCACCCAGGGGACCTGAGGCTGCACCCCCCTACCTGGCAGGGCTTGACAGGGTGGGACCGGCCGGATCTGTATCTAGCCCAATGAAGGGGGCCATCCAGGATTGGGTCTCGAGAGATTTTGAGGTGCATGTGGGTGGTTGAAGACTTGACTCTGGGTTCCATGGTGCACCCCAGACTCTGACAGGAGGAACATTTTCATATACGTTTTACTAATTTTCTTTAATCTCTGACACTTCTATTATAGAGAAAGGGCAAATAGCAATATTAAAATATTTCCTCTAATTAATCCCCTTTTAATGTGCATGAATTTCATGCACTGGGGCCACTAGTGTTAAATATTTATTTATTAATTTTTATTATGTTAAATATTCTTTGCACTTTCTTTTTTGATTCTAGTGATAGCCGGCATCTTTTGGTCCACAAATATTTCATCTTAAAAGCTTCTAGAGAATTAACTTCTTTCTGCATTCTGAAGAATTTTGTTACCTCAATTGGGTGAATTCTGGAAATACTTGGCACTAGTCCTGTGTAGGACTGTGGGCATTGTAGATCAGTCAGTATTTAATTTAATCCTTGAAGTTGTTCCCCACAATACTGGTGTGAATCACATAAGTGTGCTTTGTCCTTTAAAGTATTGTTAAGCTGTTTTGCATATTTGAAAATCACTGCCTTCATATTGGTTGAAATGGTAACTTAGACACACTCAGCGAAACTAAGAGATTCTTGGCAGGAACCTTGATGGGAAGATAGGAAGCACTTTATGTGAATGTACTCAGAGCCCCTGATGAAGGATACATTTAATAAGAGATTTGCTTCTTAAATTTTATATATATATATATATATATATATATATATATATATATATATATTTATTTATTTATTTATTTTTCCCTTTATTGATTAAGGTATTATAAATATGACCTTATCTTCTCAATGTCCTCTTATCCCCCAACTCCTGCCCTCACCCTCACCCCCTGTTGTCCACATCGATCGCTTATGCTTATATGCATGCATACAAGTCCTTTGGTTGATCTCTGCCCCTCACCCCCACCCTCCCCTACCTTCCCTCTGAGTTTTGCGTATCTGATCAGTGCTTCTCTGTCTCTACATTAGTTTTTGTTCATTGGTTTATGTTGTTCATTATAATCCACAAATGAGTGAGAGCATGTGATATTTATCTTTCTCTGACTGACTTATTTCACTTAGCATAATGCTTTCCAGCTCCATCCATGCTGTTGCAAATGGTAGGAGTTCCTTCCTTTTTACAGCAGCATAGTATTCTATTGTGTAGATGTACCACCGTTTTTTAATCCACTCATCTGCTGATGGGCACTTAGGTTATTTCCAAATCTTAGCTATGGTAAATTGTGCTGCTATGAACATAGGGGTGCATATATCCTTTTGATTGGTATTTCTGGTTCATTGGGATATATTCCTAGTAGTGGATCACTGGGTCAAATGGAAGTTCCATTTTTAGTTTTCTGAGGAAACTCCATACTGTTCTCCACAGTGGCTACACCAGTCTGCATTCCCACCAGCAGTGCACGAGGGTTCCTTTTCCTCTGCATCCTCTCCAGCACTTGTCATTTGTTGATTTGTTGATGATAGCCATTCTGACAGGTGTGAGATGGTACTCATTGTTGTTTTGATTTGCATCTCTCGGATGATTAGTGACTTTGAGCATGTTTTCATATGTCTCTCAGCCTTATTTATGTCCTCTTTCGAAAAGTGTCTCTTTAGGTCCGTTGCCCATTTTTTGATTGGGTTGTTTATCTTCCTTTTGTTAAGTTGTATGAGTTCCCTGTAAATGTTGGAGATTAAACCTTTATCAGAGATAACATTGGCAAATATGTTCTCCCATGCAGTGGGTTTTCTTGTTGTTTTGTTGATGGTTTCTTTTGCTGTGCAGAAGCTTTTTATTTTGATATAGTCCCATTTGTTTATTTTCCCTTTAGTTTCCATTGCCCTAGGAGCTGTGTCAATGAAGAAATTTTTTTTGGCATATGTCTGAGATTTTACTACCTGTGGATTCTTCTAGTATTTTTATGGTTTCCCATCTTATGTTTAAGTCCTTTATCCATTTTGAGTTTATTTTTGTGTATGGTGTAAGTTGGCAGTCTAGTTTCATTTTTTTGCATGTGTCTGACCAAGTTTCCCAGCACCATTTATTAAAGAGACTGTCTTGGCTCCATTGTGTGGTCTTTCCTCCTTTGTCAAATATTAATTGAGCATAGTGGTTTAAGTTAATTTCTGGGCTCTTTATTCTATTCCATTGGTCTATATGTCTACTCTTGTACCTGTACCAGGCAATTTTGAGAACAGTGGCTTTTTAATACAGCTTGACATCTGGTATTTCTCAGTATTGCTGCAGCTATTCGGGTTTTTTTTTTTATTCCAGATGAATTTTTGAAGAGTTCTTTCTAGATCTGTGAAATATGCTGTTGGTATTTTAATGGGGAGTGTATTGAATCTATAGATTGCTTTATGTAGTATGGACATTTTGATGATGTTGATTCTACCAATCCATGAACATGGTATGTTCTGCCATCTGTTTATGTCTTCCTCTATCTCTTTTTTCAGTGTTCTGTAGTTTTTTGAGTATAGATCTTTTATGTCCTTGGTTAAGTTTATTCCTAGGTATCTTAATTTTTTTTGGTTCAATAGTAAATGGGATTTTTTTAAAAATTTCTCTTTCTGTAAGTTCACTATTGGCATTTAAAAATGCTGTAGATTTCTTGGCATTAATTTTGTATTCTGCTACATTGTCAAATTCATTTATTAGGTCTAATAATTTTTTGATGGAGACTTTAGGGTTTTCTAAGTACAGTATCATGTCATCTGCGAATAATGACAGTTTCACTTCTTCTTTTCAAATTTGGATGCCTTTTATTTCTTCTTCTTGTCTGATCGCTATGACTAGCAATTCCAGTACTGTGTCGAACAGGAGTGGTGAGAGTGGGCATCCTTGTCTTGTTCCTGTTCTTAGGGGAAATGATTTTAGTTTTTGCCCATTGAATATGATGTTAGCTGTAGGTTTGTCGTATAAGGTTTTTATTATGTTGAGGTTTGATCCCTGTATTCCCACTTTGCTGAGAGTTTTTCTCAAAAATGGGTGTTGGATTTTGTCAAATGCTTTTTCTGCATAAATTAATATGATTATGTGATTTTTGTCTCTCAGTTTGTTTATGTGATGTATCACGTTTATTGATTTGCGGATATTGTACCAGCCTTGCATTCCTGGAATAAATCCCACTTGGTCATGGTGTATGATCTTTCTAATATAATGCTGGATCTGGTTTGCTAGAATTTTGTTGAGGATTTTAACATCTATGTTCATCAGGGATATTGGCCTCTTTCTTTGTGGTGTCTTTATCTGGTTTGGGGATTAGGGTAATGCTGGCTTCATAGGAGGAACTTGGAAGTGTGCCTTCCTCTTGAATTTTTTGGGAATAGTCTGAGAAGGATTGGCTTTAGTTCTTCTTTGAATGTTCGGTAAAAGTCCCCTGTGAAGCCATCTGGTCCAGGGCTTTTATTTGCTGGAAGCTTTTGGATTACTGTTTCAATTTCATCAGTAGTTATTGGCCTATTCAGGTTTTTTGACTCTTCCTGATTGAGTTTTAGAAGATTGTATTTTTCTAGGAATGTGTCCATTTCATCAAGGTTGTCCAGTTTGTTGGAGTAGAGTTGTTCATAGTATTTTTTGACAATTCTTTGTATATTAGTAGGGTCAGTTATTTCACCTCTTTCATTTCTGATTTTGTTTATTTGGGTCCTTTCTCTTTGTTTCTTGGTGAATCTGGTGAAAGGTTCATCAATCTGTTTAATTCTTTCAAAGAACCAGCTCTTGGTTTTGTTGATCTTTTGTATTTTTTTTTTTTTTTTTTTTTTTTTTTTTTTTTTTTTTTTTTTTTTTTTTTTTTTTTTTTTTTTTTTTTTTTTTTTTTTTTTTTGGTCTCTATGTTGTTTATTTCTGCTCTGATCTTTATTATTTCCTTCCTTCTGGATACTGTGGGCTTTTCTTGTTGCTCTCTTTCTAATCTTTGAGTTGTAGGGTTAGATCATTTATTACCAGTTTTTCTTGTTTTTTGAGATAGGCCTGTAGAGCTATGAACTTCCCTCTCAGGACTGCTTTCATTGTGTCCCATAGATTTTGGATTGTTGTGTTTTCATTGTAATTTGTTTTCAGGATGCTTTTTATTTCTTCTTTGATCTCTCTGGTAACCCAGTCATTGTTTAATAACATGCTGTTTAACCTCCAAGTGTTTGACTTTTTTCAATGTTTTTATTGTAGTTGATTTCTAGTTTTATGCCATTATGATCTGAGAAGATGCTTGTTATGATTTCTGTCTTCTTGAATTTGAAGAGACTTTGCTTGTGTCCTAATATATGGTCTGTCTTTGAAAATGTGCCATGTGCACTGGAGAAGAATGTATATTCTGTAGCTTTGGGGTGACATATTCTAAAGATGTCAATTAAGTTTATCTGATTTAGTGAGTCATTTAGGATTGCTGTTTCTTTGCTGATTTTTGTTTAGAGGATTTATTCAGTGGTGTCAGTGGGGTATTAAAGTCACCAACTATGACTGTATTGCTATCGATCTCTCCCTTGATATCATCCAGAAGTTGTTTTGTGTATTTGGGTGCTCCTGTATTGGGTGCATATATGTTTACCAGAGTTATATCTTCTTGTTTAATTGCTCCCTTTAGTATTATGTAGTGGCCATCCTTATCTCTTGTTATGGCCTTTACTTTGAGGTCTATTTTGTCAGATATAAGTATTGCAACCCAGCTTTTTTCTCATTTCCATTTGCCTGAAAATTTTATCCCTTTACTCTCAGTCTGTATGAATCCTTTGTTCTCAGGTGAATCCCTTGCAGACAGCAAATATATGGGTCATGTTTTCTTATCCATTCAGCTACCCTGTATCTTTGGATTTATTGATTTATTTATTTTATTTTTAGGTTTTAGAGCCATTAAAACCTAGTGACAGAATTTTACTTGATTCAGTATAGCAGGAGCAAGTGTTGAACAAACCAGCTAGGTTGGGACTTACCAAGATACACTATCCTAGGTGCTAAGAGCCCTACCTTGTAGGGTATAGAAATTGAGACAACACATTATTTTTATCTGCCATATGTCTAATGTTGTCTAAGGTACTCCAGGGAACCAAGAGGAGCAGAAAGGGGCAAGACCTTAGTGGCCTGTACGGGAAAAGCAAACACTGGACACTCTCGGTTTAACCTCTTGTTAACCACTTGTTCTTGGTTTTAGGGAAGAGTAAATTTGAAGTGCTGAACTTTTAAGATACATGCCAAACAATTATGAATGCTAACGTTCTGGTTCTGAAAGGGCTGAGAATATGACTATCAGTGAACAGAAAATTAGACCTTTATCTTTTTCTTTTTATTGCCCAAAAGAGATCTTATGGGTAGAATGTCACTTTCAATTCTTTCCTGTGTCTATTATGCATCTGTTGAGCTTCTTTAATTATAATCTTGAAAGTGTCACATAAATAGATTAAAGGCTGTCAATATTAATTTTGAAATGCATTACTGTTTTTAAACCTATGAGAACATTTTCCCTTTCTCCTTAGGCAACAAAAGCAATGGTGCAGTTTTTCAACTTGGTTTTATTTTTCCATTTTCATCCTGGTTGGTTGTTGTAAGTATAGTACATGTTAACTTCATTAAAAATCCACTTTTGTATTAAAAAATAAAAATCCGTTTGAAAGTGTCTTTTAATTTTATCTAGATATTTTAAGTGATCATCATATTTTTATGCTTGCATTTCCAGGTTGAGAAAGTTTACAAAATTTATCTTAAAAAATATAGTATTTTCTCCTCATTACTCATAGTCATAATCACTACCATAGGTTATTTGAAAAATCATCAGTCTGCATTCAGCTCTGTACTGTGAGCTTAAACAGCATTTTTACTGACTTGTATATTAATACTGTCCTTATTCCCCCAGAAGAAAACTGTCTTGGGACATAGAAACTTGTAGTGAATTAACCATCCTATGACGCATTATGAGGTGGGATATTTACTAACTCCTCCGTTGCTTCTCTTCTCTAACTTTTGGTAGAGGTGGGCAGTTTTCACCAGAATGCTGAGCAACTCCCCCTCCCCCACCCTCACCCCAGAAGCTGGCTTGCATTCAGTTTCCAGTCCAGGCTGTTGCTGTCCTTTTCTTCATTCCAGTTTCATCAGAGGGTTTCAGCTGGAACCTCTAATGCACCCAAACCATTAAACCATGCAGGAGAACTATTCCTTTGTTCTGGGAATAGCCAAAATCATTTCTAGAACTTCAAGGCTTCTCCTGGGGTGGGACTGAAAATTCCACGCTTCTAATAATGGCTTAGTCTTTCTGGTGAATAGGAGCCCACCCAGACTCACCTCATGAAAATAAAAGACATTTATAAAACTCAGGCAATTTCAAGGATTTCAGGAATTCTGTGCCAGGAACTGGGGGCAGACGCCAATATGTATTTTTTTTATTACAAATCACAATATTACACCCTGTCTTACAACTTCCACTTCTCACCCTCTCTCTACCAGTTCATTCTCTCTTATAGTCAGAGTGATATTTCTAAAAACGTCTATCAGATGTGCCATTCTGTTGTTCTTTTCTTAAACCCTTCAATCATTTCTCACTGGTTTTAGGATGGTTTTACCTGCTCTGGCCTCTGATGACCCCACTAACTCACTAGGCACCTGCCTCTACCTCACAGCCCCCATTCCCATGCTTCAGTCACTCCATTCCTCCCAGATCTCTCCTTTCTTGGTGCTTGCACACAGCTTTCATTTGTTCAGAAATCTCCTCCCCACCTTTTTCCCTGGCTCAGTTCTTCTCATCCTCCTGGTCAGGTGAAATGCCGCTTTTCCTGCGAGGCCTTCTCTGACCCCTAGACTATGTTAAATCTCCTGATTAGATTTCCTCTTTACACCTTTAGCTTTTTTTATGGCATGTATCAGTACCGTAATAAAATTATTCAAATAATTGCTGTCAGTCTTTCCCACTAACATGCAAGCTTCAGGAGAACAGGATGAGTAGCTACCTATTCAGTGCTGTCCAGTAGTATTTCTATAAGGATGGAAACATTTTATTTTTCACTGTTCTGTATGGTAGCCATCAGCAACTTGTGGCTATTGAACCCTTGTAATATGGTTAATGTGACTGAGGACTTGAATTTTATTAAATTCTAGTTTTATTAAATTCTAGTTAATTAAAGTTAAAATTAAGCCATGCATATTTAGTGGTCACCATGTTGCACAACATAGGTCTAGCTCACCATTGTATCTCAAGTTCCTAGCATTAACACCTGGCGTAGTAGATATTCAATTAATTTTTGGCAAATGAATGATTTTCTGGGGTTTGTATTATTGATCTTATTTTTGGATAATGAAACTGAGGTAGAGGGAGAATGTGACTGTGATTTGCAAGTATAGTACATATATACTAGTATATTCATTCATACTTTATCTAATACTTAATTCCAAATGAGATTTGATACTGTGGTTAGGTAACTATCTCATTCACCGAGATTCCATTCTATTATTCCTCTGTGCAATGGCCTTTACTTGGTTTTCATTTTTAAGCTTCAAGTTTCTAAGTCTCAATTTTTTTTATCTATCAAATGGAGAGCATAATAGTAACTATCCTTTCATGTTAAAAATCTTAACTGAGGTAATTATCTTAAACCTTTTTTCACAGTTCTTGACACAAAGGAATTGTTCAATAGATGTTATTTGTAATTATTGTTAATTATTATTTCTTAAAACCACTTAAATTTTATGAGCTCCCCCTTCAATAATAGAGATAGTTGCTTCCTTCATTAAAATATATCACTTTTTAGACTCTCATATGAAAACATGCATGCATATTATAGCTATTTTAATGATCTCCTTCTTTACTAAACTAGACCTCTTTGACAATAGGGGATATACTCTCCTGTTTCTGTCCCTGCTCCCTTGCACAGCACCTAGCTCAAAACAAGCACTGAGAAATATCTATCAAATGAATGAAGTATAGCAAATTAGGGCCAAAGCTTCAGATTTTCTGATTTGCAGCCAAGAGCTTTTTTATGTAACACTACAGTCTCATACTTCTTAGTGTGGGAAAGAAGAAGGTTGTTTTCATTTACTAAAGATACTTTATGATCTTTAAACTTACAAATGTTTTATAAAATATATGCTTTGAGTGTTTTATAATATTGAATGTGCATTCACTAGTTTTATAACAAGAGGATAATTAAAATGGTGCAAAACCTGTGAGTGTGCATTCTTTCTCTGTCTTCTCTTGATACCAAGTTGGAAATGCTCCTAAGATTTGGTTCTTTGCAATTAAAAATCTTTCCTTAGTATCAAAGATGGCTCCCACACATTGAAACATATGTCCTACTAATAGAGTTATGGTGAACAAGAATAGGCAAAAAACTACTCTCAAGCCTTGGGAGGTTTTCTGTAGGGCATGACCACATAATCATAAATAATACCTAGTATGCATAGTTCAGTATGGACATACCTTGAATTTTGCCTATGAACTTGTGCTTCACATGTAGGGTGTCCCAAAAAGGTTACATACACTTTGAATAATTACAAAAGGCAGTATTTTTTTAAAGTTCATTTCATTTTCAAACTTGAGCTATTAGCTGTTAAAGTGTATATACATTTTGGGGGGGATATCCTGTATATTAAACAACTCCTATTTCTTCATTCTAAAGACTAGAGAGAGACACAGAAATTTGAGAAGAGTGACACATGTGAGGTCATGGAGATTTTGAGTGAAACTTGAACTGAAATTCAAGGTTCTTCTTTCTCTTCATCTAGTTTATTATATTTTCAAGGAAAGATGCTGGGTAAAACTTGACATAAGTTTATGTTTTGCAGCATATAAACAGTAATATCTATAATAATAAAAGCATAATATGATAATTAAACTGGACAGCTAAACATCCTTCTGGATATCCTTCTGGATGACCTTCTCGATGAAGCCGTGGCTTCGAGGGCTAAGCCCCTTGCATAAATTTCATGCATTGGACCTCTAGTATGATATAATTATGTAAAAGCCATTCATATCTGAAAACTTAAATCTATAGTCAAATTAGCAGGGGATACATTTATTAAGGAAGTTAGTATGATGGCTGTGATGTTGGTACATGTACAATTTCAAAGATTTTTTTCTTGTTAAGAAAGAAGTATAAATTAATTTTGTGCTCTATTTCCTTAAACAGAACCCTGTGGGCAAATGCCCTCATGCCAGCCATGTTATCCTTTAGTTCTTACACTGGTAAACATGAAGAAGGCTCAGAGCGTAAACATTCAAATCATATACCTATAGATCTTTTTCCCAAAGAAGTTTCTTGGATTTAGATTTCTCTTCATTATTTAATAAGTTGTTCAGGAAGACTAGTCCAAGAAAACGAATACATTGCTCTTCTATTAAAAAATGCAATAAAAAAAGTAAGGTGTATGTAAAGTCATGTGTGGCACTGGTATTAGACTGTGCCATGCTCCTGGTGAATTTGAATAGTACACTCACAGTTTTCCAAGTGAGAGTATAAAACATATGCTCCATCATTTAGTTAACAACATAATTGTAAAAAGTGAACTATTATTTACTTTTTTTTAACTAGAGAAAACTTTAGTATAATTTCATGAGTTTGAACTTACATTTAAAACTGAAATTTAAAAATTTCACTTCTGCCAATTTACAGGTGAGCAAGCCTATTTATAAAATGATCCCATCCCTAACAAATAATTAGCTTAATGGATATTAATGTGTATGTGACTTTTAAAATAAAATCTGAAATGCAATGACTGTGATTTCACATTTGAGTGCTTTTAGCTAGCACAATGCAGTTCCTGCTCCTTTATTTTAATGCGGTATTCAGAAGGAACACAACTTCTTCCATTGTATATGATATATTTTTTAAATGTTGATGCCCTTTTAAAGCAGGAACTTAAAAGGTGCATTGAAGCTCTAGGTTTATGTACAAAATAACATTGTTTAGCATTAATGAAAATACTAACTTTAAATCATGTTACAATGTTTTCTTATTAAGAAGTCCAGATAATGGGCAGATATCCTTAAGACTTGGATATAAATAAACTAGAAAATAGTTTATTGTCAGCATACTCAAATGCTGCCAGTTGTGCAGTTGTAGAAAGAATTGGAGTTGTAAATCAGGAGATGGAGATGGCAGGGGAAAGAGCTCTCTGTTGAGGGCTAAGATGCCCAGGTTTCTGTCCCAGTCAATAAACTAGGTGACTTTGGGAGAATCATTGCCCGCTTGGGGCTTCACTTTCTCATCTGTCAAATAAAAAATTCTGACTAGCTTAACTCTACTTTTTAAAATAATCTTAAGTATTAAAACCCTAAGGTGGGAAAAAGGAACAGAATTCTAAGTGTTGAGTCATATGCACTAGATTGCATATGCCATTTTTGTATTATTTTCATTCAGAAAAGCTCATGTTCTATTATCCTTTTTACTTATAGATGAATTGGGCTTTGGTATAGAAACTGTAGATGTCTGATTTTTCTTTCATAGAATTCTCTGATTCCTTGGGGCCACGTAACCTTTCTTCATCCAGTATAGGATAATAGCAACTAGATGTATTGAGTTTAATTTCCTGGACATGATGCCAAACTTGACTAGGGTGAACATACAATCTATCATCCTAATTGGCACACTTTTGAGATAGAAAAGGAGCACTATTAACAATTACATGTTGACAACTACTGTTAACCGGAACTTATGAGGGAAGTATGTATATAAGGGGCTGCAAATGGTATGATTTGAATGTGCTCTAACATAGCTTTGTATGCTCTTTCTTTACTTATTCTCTACCTTTCTTGAGGCAGAGAGAGAAAAGATTTAGGCTTGAATAAGGGAACATTTTGATTTAAATAGGTAAATTGCAGGTTTCGCTTTTCATATGTAAAACAGTATGAATAACCAAATAGGAGGGCTCAATTTGGTCAGAAATTCTGAAAAAGACAATTGTACAAAATCCAACAAACCCACTGAAATATGCACTTCAATACCTCATGTTGCTTACCTCTCCATGAAAGGTCAAAAGTACCTCCTACTGTGATATGTCTGCAATCCCTGAAAGATTGATTAAATTTCTATATAATACAGAATTGCTGAATCTACTGAACCATAACTTATGTAATTTTTATTATACTTTATCATTCACCCTTTAAAAGTGTTTAAGAATGAAACTTTCTTTAGTAAGGCAATGGAAACCTGAGAAGTACTTGCTTTCTTTGTAGTAAAACTTTAGCAATTTGTTTGACTTAAGTCAAGGTTAGTGTGAATCTCTTAAAGGGATTTAAATCTAAAAATTTAATTTTGGCATTTAAATTTTGGACTGGAAAATCTCAGAGTAAAGAAGATGGATTTTGTATTGCTTGGGGAAGAATGAAAAAAAAAAGTCTTTCATATATGGTAAAAGAGTGGCTAAAGAGGTATTTGAAAATTTCCCTCAATAATTCTAAATTCAAAAAAGTAAGGTACTGGTGTAAATAATAGAAACCTATCTACCCTTGGAAAATTCTACAGTATCCTACGTTCCTTCTCAGTAAGACCTATTCTTTCCGCAGATTTGTGAAAAGTCAGAGATTAGGAGTTTCAAGGCTAAGTATATTCTACTCCCAGGCATGCGGAGAATTTCCTTTCTCCTTCTCTGTTCCACATGACCTTTGCCCTCTTCTCAATTCCTAATTTTCAACTCACTTTAAAGCTTGACAGAGGGAAATGCTCAACGGTATATGATCTCCAAATAAGTCTGGAAGATAGACCAGTGAAGGGACTTAAGCAAGTTAGGGTGATCTCTATATCCTTGAGTAACAGAGTCCGTGTCAGAGCTTCTTGAAGGCTATGAAGCTGCCAGGAACCCTTGGATGGAAATCTGTAACAAAACAGATGTCCTCCGAGAGCATCAGGGGAAAAATGCCAAAACACTCTGCTCTCTGGGAATAAGCTCTAAACTCTTCAACATGGCCTTCAGAGTCCTGCTTCATCCACCCCACTTTTATCTCAGGCCTCATTTCTGTCATATGTTCTCCTTATTTACTGCCTTAGATGTCTTTATATCTTTAGTGTTTGCCGTACTTTCTTTAGCCCTAAGCCTGTTAAAAATTCAAATCTAAATTCTTTGTATCTGACTTCCCATCCTCCAGCTCTTTTTCTCCTGGTTAAATCCTATTTATTCCTCAGATTTTAATTTAAGCATTCCTTCCCCAGGAAAGCCTTCTCTCATGAGGTCAAGTCCATATTGTATGTATGTGTTATGTTCTATTGCTGGAGAACAAATCAGCACAAATTTGGTGCTTAAAAGAATAGAATTTATAGCTCACAGTTTCCATGGATTAGGAGTGTGCAAAGGGTTTAGGGGAATATTCTGCTCCCTTCTGACAAACCTACAGTGGAGTTGGCTGGGCTGTTACTTGAGACCCAGCTTCCCTTTTAGGCTCACTGATTATTGGCAGAATTCATTTCCTTGAGTTTCTATATCTGAGATTTCCTTTCTCTTGCCAGCTGCTGGCCAGGGACTGCTCCTAGCTCCTGAAGGCTGTCTACATTTCTTTGCCTCATGACTCCCATGTGGAGTTAATAGTACGGCTGCTTGCTTTTTTCTAAGACAGTAGAAATGGATCTTTCTGATACTACACCTTCTGTTAAAGATCCATCGTCTTTAGACCTATAGTTATTAGGTCAGGCCCACCTAGGTACACCTGAATAATCTCCTTTTAGATGAACTTAAAATCAATTGATTGATAATCTAATCACAGGAATGGTACCACATATTTACATATTCAGCCCATGCTCAAGGGTTGGAGAGAATTATCTGGGGTATATAACCAGGGGACAAGAGCCTTGGGGGCCATTTTAGAATCCACCTACCTCAATACTTTCTCATGCCATATGCTTCTTCTCTTTTATCACAAGACACCATTCAATTGTGTGTTTATTTATTTGATTCTTTGATTAATGTCAGTCCTCTTCATTGATATGTAAACTTCATGAGAACGGGGAATACTGTTTCCTGGGTTGTTCCCTTTGTTCACTCTTGTATCCCAGACATTAATACAATGTGCAACAGAATATAGGTGCTTAATAAATATTTAAATAAATGAGTGACTTTTACTGATTGAATAAATGAATGACTGGATTGAAGTTTTACCATGGTTGTCTGGAATAAGGTGAACATTCTTAGATCTACTCATTCCCCAATGCCTGTGCACTGAAAGATGGCAGCTAAATACCAGGCATTAGAGCTTTACCATAAGGGTCACTAAAAGAACTGACTCCAAAGAAGAAATGGCTCCATAGCTTCCAGGTCTGAGAGACTATTTATGTTGCAAGCTTTCCTGGTATTATGTGTGGAGCTTTCCTAGAACAACTTTCAGAACCTGAACTTTTACCACCACAGTGAACCTACATCTTGCAGCCAGGTAACTTTGGTTAGGAGGGTGTATTGAGATTGGTAGACTCAGGTCTTTATAAGACCAAGAGGATTCTAGTTAGGGCGGCACTAGTGTAAGCACACGTGTGTCTAAATTTTGTGTTTATGAAACTAAGGGTTACTTAGGGGAAATGAAAGAGATCTCCTTTGACAGAGACCTACTTCCTTTTTCCCTTTATCTCTTGTATATGCAGTAGTTCAGTCAACATGTCGCAGGTGTGTGTAGCTATGAGATGATAGAATTAAAACCACAAATTCTGAGAAGTTACAGCAAAATTTTGGGATTATTCACACATAGAGGTGGGGAAGGGTGATGTCTGTCAGATTATGTTTTTAGTCTTTATTGGTTAATTCTTTTCTTAGTGTCTTTCTCCATCAGGGTTCTCAAGAGAAACAGAATACACACACACACACACACACACACACACACGTGATGGGGGAAATGTAGGTTTACAGTTGTAGGTTGTAAGTACCTTTTAGTCTTCGGACTTGCTTCAGATTTCTTGTCCTCCCTCACTAGTTTGATTTATTTTTTCCTGTTTCAATAGAATGCCTTGTGTTCCCACCACCCAGCTGGAAGTTCTGACTTTTTGCCAGTAAGTGATAAATGGCTTTTGAAAGTTATAGGAGATAATTCTTGTAAATAAAGTGGCTTTCCCCCCCCACAGCTTTAAATTTGAATAAAGCTTATGGAAAAGGTGGAGGAAAAATATAACAAACACCCTTGCAACCTTTGTCTTGATTCACCAATTGTCAATATTTTCCCATATTTTCTGTCTTTCTATTATCTGTTTATCATCTGTCTATCTATCTATCTGTCTTTTTATTGCTGAACAATATGAAAGATATTTGCAGATTTTTCACTCTTAAATGTTCTAGCCTCTATCTTTTCTAAACTAATAAAAGCGAAATAGTAAAATTAACTGTTTCTCCGAGACGGGGTAAGCCACGCCCACCAGCCAATCAGAGCGGCTGTATGCAAATTAGCCCAGCCAAGATGGCGGAGGCGGACATCTGTTGCCTTCCTGCAGGCAACACGGGTGGGGGGGCCGGAGGAGCGACTGCCCGCAGCCCCACACCTCCAGGCAGAAAGCAGCCTGGAAGTAGGTCTGTGATCGCGGGGGCTCGGGCACACATGCCTCCTTGAGTGCCCGAGCCTCCTCGATCGATTTCAGGCGGCAGGGCAGCCGGGCCTGGGGGAGCAAGCCAGCCCAGGCCCCCAGGCTGCCCTGCAGCCTGAAAGTAGATCTGTGATGGGGTGGGGGCACGGGCACTCAGGGAGGCTATCCCCCCATGGATTCCAGGCGGCTGGGCAGCCTGGGGTGGGTGGGGAGGCGGAGGATCCGAGCCAGCTCCACCCCTGAGGCTGAGGCCTGGAAATCGGTGCGGGGCACACAGCACACAGGAAGGTGTGCCCTCCGTGTGTGCTGTGTGCCCCAATGGATTCCAGGGTCCCAAACTGTGAGAGAGCACAGGCAGGGATTAAGTACCCCCCAACCCCTGCCGAGTGCACAAATTTTTGTGCACCGGGCCCCTAGTACATATATATTTTCCGACCTTGTCATGATACTATTATAATGCCCAAGGAATTTTATATTGACGCCATAAAATTATCTAACATTAGTCTATATTCAAACTTTTCAATTGTCTCAACAATATCCTTTATAGATTTTGTACAGTGACTTTTAAAATAGCCAATTTGGTGGGACATTTAGAAATTAAACTAGGAACATAAGATTTCTATGGTACCTTGGGAATAAATGTGTAGGGTAGGCATGTTTGTGCAGATGTCTCAAGAGCGTAATTATTTTCATCTTTCCACTGATGAGAAAGCAAACTGTCAATAAAGAATATATCAGGAGGTCCAGATATTTAGTAATAGCTTTTAATGGAGTGGAGTGAATTTTCACCTTCAGTTAAAAGTGGATCTTTGCTTACTGCGTACTAGCTTTCATATTTAAATTGTATCCATACTTGATCTTTTGGCCAGCACACCAAGAGATCAGTTTAAAAAAATCTATTCCTCTTAATTTAAAGTCAGCAATTAAAGGAAATCCAGAGCTTTGAAACTGTTGTGAGTATTCTACTTAAGAAAACAAACACTAATTGAAAGGACTAATCAAAAGCTCATCATGCTGAAGGGCGCTTTGATGGTTCATAAGTGTGCAGCTTAGGTAGACTGGCTGCGCTTTTGAGGACTTTGTCATTCTAAGTACAGGAACCTTAAGCTGTATGTATTAAATGAGTCCCAGAAATGGTTGACTATTTGGATGAGAAAATGTAGTTACCATTAACTTCCTTCCTAATTTTGCAGGTATTTTATAGAAATAATTCATCCTCAATTAATAACAAAACCTTACTTACATATATTACTACATTTCTGTTAACAAAATCTTCCCTTTCCCAATCTGCAGTCTATATGCATTTAATTCTATCCTACAGTTTCTACAAATATTTGGGCAAATAAGTAATGCATAAATGATTAAACTCTGTCTGCTTTATATAGTCACACAGGAGTTTTTCCTGCCCTGGAAGAGCTCCTTTGGTGGGTTAAACCTTCACCCCAGGGGCTTGACAAAAATTCAGAGGTGAAAAAGTCATTTGAGGATTCCCGCCCCCCCCCCCCCCCCCCCCAGATAATTCTAGATGATTTAGACAATTTCCTAAGCAATTTAGCTTTCTGTGTATGGAATTTTCCTCTTACGGACTACAGAGCCATACTTGTTAGCTCTAATTATGAATTGGTTTTAAAGGAATTCTGTTATCTGATGAGAAAATCCTTGTCGTGTTGATTGTGGGGAATGGGGGTTTACTGATTATCTGGGAAGCTTGTTTTTGAAACTGTTGACACTGGTGGAATTTTGTTGGTCATTACAGGTACACCTGTGCAAAACTGAGTATACTGAGCAAGACTGGAAAGCAATTAAGCAATATAGTCCAAGCAATATGATATAGATATTTTCAAAGTATTATGAAAAATTTTATAATCAGTGTGCATATAAATGTGAAATTTGGTAGCAGGAAGAATGTAGTTTTTTTCACTGGAGCTAAATTGTAATTAGCTCCACATGTAATTGCTTCCATGTTGCCTTCTATTTTTTGCCTTTTCACTATTATCATGTTGAATTCACATTTGCCTTTTTACTATTATCATTTTGAATTCAATATGAGGATGCAACTTTGTTATTTTTGTCAAATTATAAAATACATTGACCATTATATTTTTTCAAAAACTGTTTCTACACTCAGATGCTTAATAGGAAAGGAGTCCAAAAAGGTAGAAATTCATTTTTATATCTAATTATGGTAAACTTAAGGAGGTGTAATCAAATTCTTTCATTTAATAAAATTATTTCTAATAAGTTATAAGCTGAGTATAGAATTGTTGCCATTATATATCTTGGAGAAATATATGTCATCATGTTTTCTGGCCCAAACCCATTATTTTCTATTTTCTTCCTCTCTCTGCACTGTGGTGAACACCTTTTAGGTCTCTGCTACCAGTTCACAGAGTTGTCTGTATCCTCTTGTCCCTACTTCTCCTGATAAGCACATGGCATGGAAATGCGATTTATTAGAGGATGTAGGATTGGGTTCTTTCTCAAATGGCCTTGTTCAGAAATCTAAATAGGACACTGGGATGTAGTTTTTTAAAAATACATTTTATTGATTTTTTACAGAGAGGAAGGGAAAGGGGTAGAGAGTTAGAAATATCGATAAGAGAGAAGCATCGATCAGCTGCCTCCTGCACACCCCTAACCGGGGATGTGCCCTTGACTGGAATTGAACCTAGGACCCTTGAGTCCACAGGCCGACGCTCTATCCAATGAGCCAAACCAGCTAGGGCTGGAATGTAGTTTTTATAAAATCATCTATTCACTGGACTATAAGAAGTTGCTATTTTGTAGGTAAAAAGAATGCTTTATTGTTCAGTTGACACACTTATGAGAGTAGAAGGTAGGACGATTAAGATAACAAGTATCACTGATAGTGTCCAGAAGAGCAGGATGTATGGTCACCCAATAACAGTACCTACTGGGTCAGGTTCTTGTGAAGATTCAATGACAATATGTATGTAATGACAACTGTCATGTGGGAAACATTCAATGGGAGGTAGCTGTTTATATTATTGTTATTATTTATGCCTCTTATTTTAGCCAACAAAGCAATGAAATCTCAGTGACTTGCTAATTCTCTTTTTCTTTTACTAATACCATCATACCGAAGCCCCTTTGAAAGGGAAAAGAACTTTGTATTTAGTTTTGTCTACTATAGTGATCTTCCACCAACAGAAGGGAAGTCTGTCTCTAAAATTTAAAAAACACCCTATCATGCCTTCTCCACACACTCAGTGCGTTAGCTCGATAGTTACTTCCATAGGAAGCTACTTATCCTCAATGGACTGCGTCATAGCTCTTAGGCTTACTGGGGCAGAAAAAATTTGAAAATAACTAATTCATTGAATTAATAGTTTCTCATAAGCAGTGTTTTATTCTGTTACTTATTCCATATGTTTGTCAAAGTAACCAGCACATAATAGAAACTATTATCAATATCAATAGCAATATATATTATATAAATAAATATTTTTTGAATTAATGAAAGTATGAGTGAATGGATTTTAGTACTAAAAATCAGCATTATGAGGCTATGACTTCTAGTGTTTCTTTGCACCAATACTCCACCATGATAGAGAACTTTTCTAAATTCCCAATAGAACTTATAGGGCCATAGAATCAAGGAATTCAGAGATTTCATAGCATTCTTGTGATAAGAAACTGAGTTAACAATATTGCTTGGAAAAGTGCTTCTATTATTTTAAAATTATATCACGTAAGTGCTGTGAAAATGGTGTATTATAGGAAAACATCAGTGGTCAAAATGTCATGTGACTATCCATAGAAAGGGTTATAGGGGATTAATAAAAACCAACAGTACTTTGGAACTGATTAAATTTAATGTCAATTAGCTGGTCTTTGCACAATAAAAGCAGCCCTCTTCTGGGGGATGCATGGTTTTCATTCATCAAGATTTGCACACTTTTTTTAGAGTGGACCATCTTTTCCTTAGTGCCATGGAGTTCGTGGCTGGCTCATAGAGTTGGCATAATCTCCTGCACTCATTTTACAGTGCAAAATGTTTGCTTAGGTAGAGAAAGGAAAGTATTACATATCACCAGATTACTCACCCACAGTAGTTTTTATTATTAAAGACAGTTTACCATATAAGCCACCAGAGTTATAGAAAAGCCAATATTGCATACTGTTATTATCCCTCTGTTTGACTTAGGGACCAAAACAAAGAATACCCGTAAGGCTGTGTGGATTCTAACTTCTTCTCCAGCCCCTGCATGCATTGACACTAGCTGTTTTGCTTCTGTGTCATTTTCCACATCTATAAGATAAGGAAGCAATATTGGATAATTGCAAAGCAAATATAAATGATTGCATTTATGTTAAATCATCTTTTAGAAGTGTGTGAACAAGATTAATACTAATTTAAACATCTGATCAATGAGAAATAATGAATGCTATTTTCTATTGTTTTGTACTTTGTTACAAGTAAAGAGCAATTAAATGCCAAGAATAGCAGAAAAAATATGACTATGTTAGATATATTTCTGGTTTGAGCAGTGGGCTTTCTTATGAAAGAAATATATTAGAATGCTTGATGAAGTTTATGAACTTGTTATTTGCTCCTGCAATTAGATGAGACTCTGTCAGACCCATCCTTCTACAATTTCATAATGGAGGGGCTTTTGCTCAGAATAGTGTTGAATTTGATATACATATGCTTAATGGACTAACCATTTTAAAGATTGGCCATGGCTTATGCAAAATAAGAACAATCCTTAGAACATTTTAAAGGCTTCCTTCCTGCCACAAATTGCTTTTGCAATTTTCATTTCATTTTTAACTCTAAAGTTAAGGCATCTTTAGTTATTTTTATTTTAAATTGCTCCTGCTGTTGTTCTTCTCCTAGGAAGTAGCCACTATTCTTTTTCCTTTCTCTTGGCCATTGTAATCTTTCTCCTATGAATAAAAACAAAGCGGCTTATTTTAGAAAAGAGTTTTTAAATCCTCCCTGGCAGTTGCAAGGAAAATGCCTTACCATTGTCAAATTGGAAAGGGGATAATGCGGTGCAGTTACAAGGGAGTTTTATCAATGAGTGTTTTCCTTGGTGTCCTCATTTTCCTGAAACTCTTTCTGCTGCATCCTTTAACATCTGTGGCTGCAAAAGTTAATTCTGAAAACAAAGTAGATGTGGAAAGGCAGGTGATTGATCAAGGCAAAGATTAAAATTGGGTACCAGTGGCACAATCTCTTACTTTTTGGCCCACAGGAGTCCTGATACAAATTAATTGTTTCTGTGATTCTTAGACCTTCATCAATCAGATGTAAATTACAGCATGCATGATTGGCTGCCTTTCCATTCTCAAGTTCCCCATAGAGAACTGCTGGCTGCCAACTGCTGCAGAGGCTCAGCGGAGCAGTAGCCGTCTGGCCTCTCTGGGACCACAAAAGGAGCAATGGAGCTGACTTGCAATCACAATAGCATGCCTGGGGATGCAGCCAGCACCCTTCAGAGTGATTTTTCTTCAGGGCTCCAGAGACATTTTTTTTTTCCCAAACCAGGTATAATGTTAGACAAACCTTGTGTGGCTAAAGTTTGATTTTAAACATTACTTCAGACCAATCTAAGAAGGATGCTAGAGCACAGAGCACCTAGCAGACAGCAGGATTGAACATGAAATTAATCTCAAAAATGATCAGGGGAAAACAAATATAGACACTCCCCAAAACACTCCTTAGCTACTTTGTGCACCTTTAAAGGCAACAGTGATAATAATAGCCTGAACTTAATTAAAGTAACATAAAAGACCCCAGCAGGGAGACCTTGTGACCACATTTGTAGCTCAGTGCTGAATTTAGCCCCAAGAAATATGAGATCTACTTTTCATCTCCCAGCAATTTACCATTTCAAAAAACTCATCTTAAGGAGGTGATTAGAACCTACAGAACTGCCTCACTCCTGTGTAAAGAAAGAAGGGTTTGAAAATGTAGAAGGGTACCTTTTCAAGAAACACTACAATTAAAATTTAAACATATACTGGCAAATAAGAAAATAGGAATAGCTTGGATATATGAAATGTAGATTTTTCATCTTAAAACATTCATCCAGATCTTACCTGACTTGTCTGAACTGTGAATCATTTGTGTTTACGAATTACATTAAAAAAAAAAAAAAAACCCACCCTGATAAATGCTATTTGAAGTGAATGGGCTCTTAAAGTAGAGTCAAGGACTTAGACTACCTGGGTTCAAATCTTGGCTCAGTCCCTGTGTGACTTTGACAAATTATTGAACCTCTTCAATCCTTGGTTTCCTTATCTATAAAATGGATGTAAGAACAGTACATATCTCAGTGGGTTGCACAGAATAATTGAGGTAATAATTTCTTACTGTGCCTGCTGCTTAACAGATGTTAAATATATGTTAGTTATCATTATTATATTATCACTAGGACCCTGGTGCACAAAAATTTGTGCACTCGGGGGGTCCCTCAGCCCGGCCTGCACCCTCTCGCAGTCTGGGACCCCTCGGGGGATGTCCACCTGCTGGTGTGCCTGGCTAGCCTGGGTGAGGGGCTGATGGCTGTTTGCAGGCTGGCCAAGCTCCCCCCAGCTCCAGTGGGGACCTTCACCCCATGGATTTCATCTCCACGTGCATTTTCCCATCATCCTTTCGTCTGGGGAGAGACCTGGAGTGTCCACAGCAGTCTCTCATGGGAGGGAGGGAGGGTATGTTGCATCAGTCCCGGGCGCTCCCTCATCCCCTGGATCCCCTTCCCAGACCCCTTTGGGTCTCCAGAGGCTGCAGTAAGCAGTGCACCCGTAGCCTGCTCACAGATCGTAGGACACCTGGCAGGACACAGTCTGAGAAGGGGCCGAAAGAGGCCAAGAGGCCTGTCGTCCCCACCGGGGGAGTTCACTGTGGCGGGGTACATGAGGCGCAAGGGCTCGGTCAAGGTGGAGTCACCGCAGGGGGGCCGCCAGGGACAGCTTCTTGGTCGTGGGACAGCCCGGGGCGCTCCAGGGCTCGGGGTATGGTAGACTTCCCTCCATCACCTGCAGCTCAAAGAGTCTGGGTTCCAGCTGTGGGGGGTGGGCCTGTAGAGCCGTGGGCAGGGAACCCATCCAAAGGCTCCATGGGGAGCAAGACACCTGCCTTGGAGCCAGCCCTGTAGTCTGGCCCCAGCAGCTCAAAAATCTCCAGGGTCTCGGGGACCTTGTCCAGGTCGCACAGGTTCACACTACACCCCGATGGGCCGTTCCCCACCGCTCCGTGGCTGCCAGCCTCCATCTTGGCTGGGTTAATTTGCATACAGCTGCTCTGATTGGCTGGTGGGCATGGCTTTGGCATAGCTTAGGTGTCTCATTTGGAGAGAGTTAATTTCCATATTACTCGTTTATTAGAGTAGATTACTTGATTTGTATCATCTGTAACTCATTTAAACAATTATAAAAAGGTGAAAGATTTCCTTTTCCTTGTTTCTTAATTGAATCATGAAGAACTTTTTAGATAAAGATTACATGTAGATTTCTGGAGACACATATAACCATAAAATACAATTTCTGGCCCAGCTAGTGTGGCTTAGTTGGTTGAATATCGATTTATGAACCAAGAGGTCACAGTTTGAATCTCAGTCAGGGCACATGCCTAGTTGTGGGCTTGATCCCCAGTATGGGGCATGCAGGAGGTAGCCAATCAATGATACTCTCTTATCATTGATGTTTCTCTCTCCCCCCCCCCCCGTCCTTTTTTCTCTGAAATCAATAAAAATGTTTTAAAATATACAATTTCTGTCTCTATAACATATCTGCTTGCTATGGAGAGATTCCTCACAATTATATTGTCAACTCTCATTATTAGCTAATGTATATTTCACAGTTTGAGGCTTATAGAAATAAATATTTGAAAGAGATGCCATTTGTGAAGATGCTGATTGGGGACTGGCTATAGTAAGTTCTAAATAAATATTAGCCTTTTAGATACGCTCTTGCCTTCATGGGAAAGGAAACCAATGTTAATGATCCAAACAAAAAGCTGCGTTTCACTTCACCATGCAGTTGAAGTTTGAGATACTCCAATGCATTATAGAATCCTTTTTTTTTAAACTTTTATTCTTTGCCCATGGCAATTCTCTTCCAAGCACTCTTATTTTGTATATGTTTTTATTAATTTGAAAGAGAGAGAAGGGAGAAGGAGAGAAAGAGAAACATCGATGTAAGAGAGAAGCATTGATTGGTTGCCTCCTGTGTATGCCCCAACCAGGACCGGGGACTGAACCCTCAATCTAGACATGTGGCCTGACTGGGACTTGAACCAGTGACATTTTGGTGCATAGGACAATGCTCGACCAATTGAGCCTCACCAGTCAGGGCACTCCCACGGACTCTGGGGCTATCAATTGAAGTAGCTGAAGTGTGATATGCACTATAGTCTAAGCAATGAGACTGTATAATGGACTGTGTCAGCGGAGACAGACTAAGAAAGTGCCTCCTGGGTGCTCAGGAAGTCTTGCTATTGTTGACTGCCTGTGGGGACACAAACACCCACGTTGAGAAATCCCACTTTGCAAGGAACTGCAGGTGGCCTCTTACAGTTGGTGACAACCTCCAATTTATATTCATCAGGAAATGAAGCTCTCAGTCCTACAACTGCAAGAAACTGAATGCTGCCATAAACCATGCGCTCAGGGAAGTGGATCCTTCCCCAGTTTAGGTTCTAGATGACAACCCAGGGTTGGCCAACATCTTGTGAAACTGAGCGGAGGACTCAGTTAAGCCATTCCTAGACTTCTGACTCACTGAAATTGTGACATAAAAATATATCTTATATTTAAGCCACTGAATTTGTGGTATTTTGTTATGTAACAATGGATAACTAATACAGATTTCCCTCCTCATTTAACCTTAAGACAGAGTTCTTGCTACTTGTATATAAGAACGTGGCTTTTAATTAAGGTACCAATGACTTACCCTAACTGGTGTGGCTCAGTGGATAGAGCATCGGTCTGTGGACTGAAAGATCCCAGGTTCGATTCTGGTCAAAGGCATGTACCTTGGTTGCAGGCACACTCCCAGTGGGAGGTGTGCAGGAGGCAGCTGATTGATATTTCTCTCCCATCGATGTTTCTAACTCTCTGCCCCTCTCTCTTCCTCTCTGTAAAAAAATCAATAAAAAATATTTTTAAGAAAGATACCAATGACTTATTGGATTGAAAGTTACCAAAGTGTACCAAGGCCATATCCAACTGTAAAAAAAAACACATATTCTGCTTTAGTGTCTATACCTAAAAAAGATGAGTCTGAATGATCCTCTGCCACAAACTATTTGATAGATATATTCTCTTTGAGCCTCAGTTTCATTGGCTATAAAATAAAAGTAATACCATGTAGTTTCTAGGATTCTTCTAAGGATTGTCTGAGATAGCCAACAACAAAAAATATTAGCAAAGTTAGTAACAGATGCTCAATAAATAATAATAATAATATCTGGGGACCACCCTGTATTCTTAGGTTTTACAGAATTCCAATATATGTAGGAATCAAGAGGTAGACGTGAATGCTATAACGTTTAAATACATTCTTACAGTAATTTTTTTATCTTAAAAACTTCTTGCTTTACTGATGTTTAATATAAGAAGATACCATGTGATTGTTTGAAAGATGGGTTTTTAAATAAAACTGCAAAGAGAGTAAATATTTGTTAAGAAACCTTTGCCAGGTGAAAATCAAAATCGTGAATCAGAAGGAAAAAAAAGATAAACCTTGTTTGGACTCATTCACAATATTCATTTAAAAAGTAACATTCTTTTTAATGAGTTCTTCTATTTTTTCCCTTTTATAGCAGACACTGCTTCTAGATCAACAGAGAAGCTATTACCAGAACTATGACTCTTCTTTTTTCTTTCACAATTAATGCACCCTAAATTTTGTACACTTGCTTGATGAGGTGCTAAGAGATTTGTCTTTCACTATAGCTAGGAAATAAGCATGTGTTTTAAAAAATATTTAAATAGTTTTTTCTTTGTATTGAAATGCAACAGATTATAGGTCATTTCTTTTATAACAGAAGATGGAAAAATATGTTAACCATAGCAGCCAATAAAATATCTTTCTCCCATTTAGTTACCTATTCATCTACTCATTAATATTGTTGAGTATCTACCCCATGCCACATTCTGTCTCAGGTACTAGAAATATTGTGGTGAACTGCAAAATTCCATAAACCCAAATTTGTACCACTGTCCCAAGATCTAAGCACTTTTCTTTCCACATTAGCACAGACAAGATGAAGCACCTTTAATTAACTTATTAAAAGCACTAAGATATGACATTTAACAATACAATGCAAGAAATATCTCTGATTGTTTTTATTTATGTACTTTTTCCCCCCTGAGAGTCAAAGCTACATGGTAGTACAGTAAGATATAAAGAAATGGTAGCATACAAATAGATGCATATACAAATGTTTAAAAGAGGATAACTAAATTTTACTAATTCAAAGTTTTACTATATATACTCTTGTTTTTTCCCACCCCTCAAGTAGTTGCAAAGCAAATAAATATTAGACATGGAATTCTGATAATCAGTGTTTAAGTTCTGCTCATTTTTTGGTCCTTAGGCCCATGAACCTATTCAGTCTTTCAGCGTTATGGTTGTAAGGAACTTGTTATTCGTTACCCATTAAAATGCACAGTTGTTTACTGCATATTGGTATATAAGTATGGATTAATAGAAATATCAGTGCATCATATTATTCGTGTAGAGCAGATGGCCACAGGGGTAACGGAAATCAAAGAAGACTGAAAGTTATTGTGGTACATTATATATTTTAAAAATTATTTGCTGCTCTAGCCCTTCTCTGCTAGAGGGTTATACTTTCCCACCTCCTTGTTATCATGTTTGGCATGGCATTTGCTTTGGTCAGTGGAAGGTGGCAAAAATGATACGTACAACAGACTAACTAAAACTTCAAGGTTAGCCATTAACTTATTCCATATTACTCTTTTTCCTGTCCTTCATTGTGGATTTTTCTGTGAAGAGGATATTGAGCACAGCCACACTGACCCATAAACAATAAGTTATGTGAGCAAAGCATAAACATTTGTTGTTTTAAGTTGTTAAAATTTGACTTTTTTTGTTATTTTATTGTACCTTAGCTGAATTTGGAAGATATAGACAACTGTAATGGCTAATATTGAATGGCTTCTGTGGGTCAGTATTGATGCTTGTTCATTTCATACTTGTCTCACTTGATCTTCACAATAATTCTATGGGTTGGACGTGATCACATTTCCATTTCTCAACTAAGAAAACTGCAGCAACAAATTTGCTCAGGGCTAACTAACAATAAAATATATGAAATATGAACAGGAACATAACTCTGACTAATTTCTAGGTTTTACCTATAGAGAGCTGTCTTGTGGAGTTTAGAATTAGTTATTATGTAGTGCAATATGTTCATTTGACTAAAAAGTAAACCCAGTTGTCATGTATAGTTCCACTAGCTGAATATAAAGCTGCAATTTAAAATACTAATCCCATGAGCTGGAACTCAAACCCATAATCTATACTCAGTGTATGCTCCTCCTGTGTTTGTGGGTATGTGTATGTGTCTATATACACAATGTAAACTTGTACCTTTGTAAAATTGAAAATATAGGCTGCATATATCATAGATATATGTCTTTTTAAAATCAAAACAATAAATTTTAAGATTAATAATGAACTTATTGTAACATGTATTTTTACCAATAAAATAATGTAGTACCTGGATAAACAATAAAAATTTTTTGAGTTACTATTTTATATTCTAGAGTTATAGAGTCATTTTTATTTATATGTTATGGACTCTTGATTTGATATAGTGTCACTTAGTATGATTTCCTTGGAGTATAAAAATATAAATAGGATTATCCTGTTTCTTAGGTTGACTTGAAATTTGATCTTTTATTTCTTGCTTGCTTTGTCATGAAAATAAGATCTTCTTTTTATTTTTAACCAAGTAAAATATATTATACTATATAGAGAGAAATAATTTAGATTTGTTAAATGGAATATACAAATCCAGTTTTTCTTAAGTTAGGGAAATCTGTTTAAAAAGAAGAGAACAGCTAAAAATAATTCCTTATCAAACTGTGTAAATATATAAATGTGCCATAAACCTATTAATAGGCATTTTGTTTACATATTTTTATCTCAATTATCTATGCCCATAGGACTCATTCAATCAATTTTTCACTAAGTAGTTTTCAAAATATAATTACTCTTATGGGTAGGTCTATGAGCAGCAGTGTCATTTATACTATAGTTCAGTAATTGCACTTGGAAGACATTATAATGAATTATACCAGTACATTCTTCAAGAAAATCAGTTAATGCTAATCATTTCTATCACATATATCACTTAGAAGAGATATATCCATAAAAGCCTTTCATTTACAGCCTCATTTCTTTTTAATTCTCTTGTAATGTAAGTTATAGCTGTAAATATATACAGCGTGTGCTTTTGTTATCAGACTGGTGGGCTTCGATTCTGAGTTATGTATTGAAATATAGAGATAAATACTATTCTATGGTAATGTACTTTGAGATTACATCTAATAATTATTTGTACATAATTAAATTATTACCATATATAATGATCTACATTTGAATCAAATTTAAGGAGCTTAAATAAAATTTATTTTCCTTAAATTTTTTTTTATCATGTCTTGCAGTGTGCCCAGACTACATTTTTGCATTTCTTCCCATGCATAAGATACCTGGTATTTAATGGTATTTAATGTTTCTCTCAGTCAAACATAAGTAACAAGAAGGTCTGTGTTTTTAAAACTATACATAATGGAAAGATTTTATAGACAATGAAGGTATACTCTAGATTCCAAGCATGTTGTTTTATGATAGAATAATTTTGCAGACCCAGTACTATGATAGAAGATGACATACATTGACAAAAATGTCCAAAGCCTCCTTTAAAATATTTATTCTTTGTAAAAGGTAACTTTTGAGTGGTATTTCTCCAATTGTTATAGATATTGAGAAATATTTTTATAAGAATCCTTTTTGTTATTGTCACATAAGTTTTATGAAGAAGGTAAGTACAATTTGAATAGTATAGAAGCTGACTCATTATGAAGTATTGATTTTATATTCAATATTTAAAAAAATATAATTTCTTCTTAAGAAAAGACAGTTTATGTTGCCTGTTGTCATCATAATTTGAATTTCTAACCTCACCTCATAAAGTCAGAATAGAGGAGAAAAGAACATGGCTTTGGTGAGCCTTTATGAGATGTAATGAAAGCTGACAATAATATATGACTGATACTATAAAGATTATGGCACTTAATCCTTCCCAAAATAATGCTATTGTCCTGACTTTACAGACAGTAAAACTGACTCAGTGAAGCAACTTGCCCAATATTACACAATGGTAAGAGATATCACTGGATTTTAAAACCATTAATTCTACTCCAAAATTGTAAGCTCTTTGTTTATTGAATTTTTGTCATTGAATATTGAGATGTGACTATAGCACACCCAGTACAAAGCCTGCTAACAAAACTCCATTTTGCTGTACATGGCTCAACTAATACACAGTTACATGGTTGTGTTTGCCTGATATTTATTACACGTACGCAAGGAGAATGGCCTAGTCCTCTTCATTGGCTCTTTTATTCACCCAGAACTAAGAAAACATTTAGCAATGTTGTCTCTAGATATCTTATCTCATTCTTACAAGAAAAATGAGCACATTTAAGAATCATTTTTCAGCTGATATGCTTAGGTAAAAATATCATTTTAAAATATATTAAACATGGATTTAGAGCAGATTAAATAGTTTATCCAAACAGCTTCTTCTAGTAAAAATTTAGGAGTATTCTGTTCTCTAGCACCAACATTATATTTCATTACATATTATTTCTGTTGCTGCTACCTTATTTAAAAAAATTATTGGTGTTTAGGATATATGTTGTCGTCTCTGTTTTGTTTTTGGTAGAAATTCTACAAAGAGCTATTTTATTAAGTATGTAAATGAAATGCTGGACATGGAAGTCAGGATTTCAATTTCCAAAAAATGCATAACAGGGACTAGATTTACTCTTTTAACTTCTTAAAAACTGGACAACATATATGAAACAATGCTTTTCTGATTTTGAGCAACAGGCAGCACAGGATCATTATTCCTGAGAGAAGAGATTATTGCCTTAGCTTAGTGACAGGAGAGCGTTTCCAGGATGCAGGTCAGATAAGGGGAATCCAGAACCTGCTGGTCTTACTAAGTTGAGGAGACAGAATTAAGTTTTTGGGATGGCTAGAAATAGCTGGACAAAATACAACAGAGGAGCTACAGAAAGAGAATTCTGGAGATGTCCTGAGGGATCATCTTGACTCTTTGGCTGAATAGTAATCTATGCAGGTGGTTTAGGAGACCAGGGAAAGAATCCACTAGGAAGAAGCAGGCAGAACAATCATGGGAACTCACATAGGAATGGGAATAGTATGTGTTTCTTCTAGACAGTGAAAGAACTCCTAACATGTGAGGCACTGAGTAGAGTTCTCAAATGGTATTGGCTTAATAGTGGGTCCAAGTGAGTCCTAGACTAAAGCCTTCCCATAACCCATGTTAATTAAACTGAAAAGCAAGAATCAAAGAGTCTAAATAATTATACCCTAGAACAAAGCTCAACTATATGTGAAGGAATACAGTAAAATCCAGAACCCAGAAAAGTAAAATTTTAAATTTCTTGTATCCAATGAAAAATTATTTGGTGTGCAAAGAAACAGGAAATAATGACCCATAATTGGGAGAAAATGAATCCACATAAATAGACCCAAAATGATAGAGATGAAAAAATTAGCAGATAAGCTATTATAAACAAAATCTATATGATAAGAAGGTAGAGGAAAGCATAAATATGACAAGGAGAGAAAACGATGATATTAGAACGACCTGAACTTCTGGATGAAAATATAACATCTGAAATGAAAACTGACTAAAATACTTTGTCAAAATGAATAGCAGAATTGACACTACAGGGGAAAGACCAGTTAGCTTTAAAACTTAACATAGAGGATATATAAAGGCATGGCTGAATAGGCATTAGTGTAGTTCACCTCCTCCTAGGGCCGGGCCAGAAAAGCAAATAAATTGGAGAATATCCACCCTGAATTAAGAAGTCAGACACAGCTGAGGAGGCGATTTTCAATAAGGAAGGGCAGATGATGCCTAGAGAATGCCACTTGGCAGCCATAACATGTGTGGAACCACCACCATGCCCCAGTACTAAGTGGTGCAGTACCTCCAAACAGGCTCCCTGATGTCTGCAGGGAGCATGCGCTGCTGGAGTGAGCTCCTGCACCAGGCCTCCTTACCAGCTCAGTGGGACCCAGCATCCTTGGATCTGGCTCCAAGACCCCACAGTGAGTGCAAACAAGGGGGAATCCTGTGCCCTACTCCTGCCCCAGACCCTAGAACCATGCTGCTAGCCTGACCCAGAGCCACTTGGAGTGAGCTCCCATCCCGAATCTCAGGACATTCCTGCTAGGGCCATCTGGAGCAGCCCAATGCGCACTTCACTCTGGGTGATAGGAGAGCACAGACCAAATGATTCAGGGAAACCAACTCCTCCACACTGAGGAGAGGGTGAACTGGAGCAACATAGCATGTGTCTCACTCCAGGCTATAAGAAAGCTCTGACTGTGTCACCCAGAGCAACCCATGCCCACTCAACTCTGAGCCCAGGGTCTTGCTGCCAGTACAACCTGGAGTAACCCAATGTGTGCCCCACTCAGGCCACAGCGGAGCTCTGATTGTGACCCAGAGCAACCCACAACTACTTCTCCCTGGCCCCTGTGACAGTCCTGCAGAGACTTCCTGGAGCAACCCAGCACATGCCTCACTCCAGGCCACAGGAGATTACTGCCAGGGCAACCTGGAACATGCTGGTGTGCCCTGCCAGGGGACAAAGAACCATGCTGCAAGTGCACTGCCAGAGGGACCTAGGGTGCCACCCTGCCATGGGTGTCAGGGACGCACAGCGAATTACATGCCAGAGGGCTCTGTGTCCTCACAGGGGGTTACATACCAGAGGAACTGTGCGTGTACTCCCACCACCCTGAGTATCTGAAGCAGATAACTGAGGGACGAGATCCATGGGATAAGAGGATGCAACTCAGACCAGAGACTCAAGGCAGACCCAGCCTCTGGGCTAACAATTTCCAGACCATTGCCCTGATAGAGTCTTCAACCTCTCAAACCCCAAACAGGATGCCCAGAGCCAGAAAGAGACAGCAAAAATGGCCCAGAAAGAGGCAGCAAAAATGGAGAGAGAAAGAAACAACACCCCAAGGAAAGAAAAGGCAGAATTGCCAGGAAGGGAACTAAATGAAACAGAGGCATGCAATGTCAGAAAAAAGAATTCAGAGAATGGTTCACACAGTACATGAACATGGTGGATGAGAAAATCAACAACTTACGTAAAAATCAAGAGGAAATATAAAAAAAACGATGTAGCTACAATAAAAAACACAATGGAAGGTTTCAACAGTAGACAAGAGGCAGAGGACCAAATTAGTGAGTTAGAAGATAGGACAGAAAAACACACCCAATTTGAACAGCAATTGGTGAAAAAAAATAGAAAGCACGAGGAGGCCTAAGGGAGCTTTGGGACAACATGAAATGAAGTAACATACTTAATAAGAGGGGTTCCAGAAGGACAAGAAGAAGAGCAAAGATTAGAAAACCTATTTGAAGAAATGATGACAGAAGACTTGCCTGATTTGGGGATAAAAACAATGACACAAGCATAGAGAGTTCTAAATAAGATGAACCCAAAAAGGCCCACACCAAGACATGTCATAATTACAATGTCAGCGTTAACAACAAAGAGAGAATCTTAAAGGCTGCAAGAAAGAGACAGAGAGTTACCTACAAATGATCTCTCATTAGATTACAAATAATTTCTGAACAGAAAAACATCAGGTCAGAAGGGAATAGAATGAAGTATACAAAGTGATGCAAAGGAAGGGACTGAATCCAAGAATACTCTATCCAAAAAGGCTATCATTCAAAATTGAAAGTGAAATCAGAAGTTTTGCAGACAAAAAAAGGTTAAGGAGTTTATCACTACCAAACCAGCAATGTAATAAATGCTAAAGGGACTATTGTAAAAAAGAGAAATAGAAGGGGAAGAAGGCACACAGCAATAAATAATAAAAATAGTTGCAAACAAGTAACTATCCTATATAATAAAAGGGTAATATGCAAATTGACCCTAACAGCAGAATAACCAGAATGACCATTTAACTAATCACTATGAGGTGCACTGACCACTTCTTGGTCTCTTTCACAGGCTGGCAATGGTGAATGGGGAACTGGAGGTGGGTGGCTGGGGATGCGGGTGGTGCCAGGCCAAGGCTCTTGCCCTACACACAGAGAGCAACCCACAGTGGGGGTGGGGCAAGCGAGTGGGTGGAATGGCCGATCTCTTGGTTCCTCCCCATGATGGGCAGGCTCTGATCACCTGATGGTGAATGGGGAACTGGGGGAGGGTGGCAGTGAGGAGGGGGCGGGGGAGGCCCTGATCATAGGCCAGGCCTAGGGACTGTACTCATGTGACAGGCCTCTAATCAATAATTACCTTAAACATAAATGGACTAAACCAATCAAAAGTAAAAGAGTGGCTGAATGGACAAGAAAACATGACTCATATATATGCTGCCTATAAGAGACTTACCTCAGAATAAGGCACTCACACAGACTGAAGGTGAAGGGATGGAAAAATATTTTTCAGGCAATGGAAATGAAAAAAAACTGGGGTAGCAATACTTTTATCTAACAAAATAGACCTTAAAGTGAAGGCCATAACAAGAGATAAGGAAGGCCATTTCATAATACTAAAAGGATCAATAAAACAAGAGAATATAACTCTGGTAAATATATATGCATCCAATGCAGATGCACCCAAATACATACAAACAAACAAACAAAATACTTCTGGAAGATATCAAGGGAGAGATGGACAACAATAAAACCATAGTAGGCATTTTAGTATGCTATTCACGTCACTGGTTAAATCCTCTAGACAAAAAATCAGCAAAGAAACAGCTATCCTAAACAACTCACTAGGTCAAATGGACTTAATCGACATCTTCAGAACATTTCAAATTTCTGAAGCTACAGAATATACAAAGCTACAGAATATACACTCTTTTCAAGTGCACATGGAACATTTTCAAAGATAGACCACATATTGAGACACAGGCAAAGTCTCAAGTTCAAGAAGACTGAAATCATGTCAAGCATCTTCTCAGATCACAATGGCATAATATTAGAAATCAACTGCAATAAAAACAATAAGGAAATTCAAATACTTGGAGGCTAAATAGCATGTTATTAAACAATGATTGGGTTAACAAAAACATCAAAGAAGAAATTAAAAACATCCTGGAAACAAATGACAATGAAAACACAACAATCCAAAATCTATGGGACACAATGAAAGCAGAACTGAGGGGGAAGTTCATAGCACTACTGGCCTACCACTGAAAGCAAGAAAAACTAGTAATAAATTATCTAACTCTGCAACTTAAAAAATTAGAAAGAGAACAACAAGAAAAGGTCAGAGTGAGCAGAAGGAAGGAAATAATAATGATAACAGCAGAAATAAGTGACACAGAGATCAAAAGCAATACAAAAGATCAATAAAACCCAGAGCTGTTTTTTTGAAATAAATAAACAATATCAATCAACCTCTGGCCAGACTCAACAAGAAGCAAAGAGAGAGAACCCAAATAAACAAAATCAGAAATGAGACAAAATAACAACAGACCCCACAGAAATACAAAGGATTGTAAAAAAAAAAATACTATGAACAACTCTATTCCAAAATCTGGTCAACCTAGAAGAAATAGACAATCCTAGAAAAATATGACCTTCCAAAACTCAATCAGGAAGAATAAAGAAACATGAATAGGCCAATAACTATGGAGGAAATTGAAGCAGTAATCAAAAAACTTCCAGGAAACAAAAGCCCTAGGCCAGACAGCTTCACAGGGGACTTTAACCAAACATTCAAATAAAAACTAAAACATATCCTCCCTATATTATTCCAAATAATTCAAGAGGAAGGAACACTTCCAAATTCTTTCTATGAAGCCAGCATTACCCTAATCCCCAAACCAGATAAAGACACTACAAAGAAAGAAAATTATAGGCCAATATCTCTGATGTACATAGATGCTAAAATCCTCAACAAATCCCAGCAAATCAGATACAGCATTACATTAGAAAGATCATACACCAGGAACAAGTGGGATTTATTCCAAGGATTCACATTTAGTACAATATCTGCAAGTCAATAAATGTGATACATCACATAAACAAATTGAGAGACAAAAATCACGTAATCATATCAATTGATGCAGAAAAAGCATTTGACAAAATCCAACACCCTTTCTTGAGAAAAGCTCTCAGCAAAATGGCAATAGAGGAATCAGACCTCAACATAATAAAAGACTTATATGACAAACCTATTGCTAACATTATACTCAATGGACAAAAACTAAAATCATTTCCCCTAAGAACAGGAACAAGACAAGGATGCCCACTTTCACCACTCCTGTTCAACATAGTACTGGAATTTATAATCATAGCGATCAGACAAGAAGAAGAAATAAATGGCATCCAAATTGGAAAAGAAGCAAAATAGTCATTATTTGCAGATGACATGATATTGTACATAGAAAACCCTAAAGATTCCATCAAAACTACTAGATTTAATAAATGAACTCCGCAATGTACCAGAATACAAAATTAACACCCAAAATCTATTCCTTTTTTATACACCAATAGTGAATTCACAGAAAGAGAAACAACAAAAACAATTGCATTTAAATTGCGCCAAAAATATTAAGATGCTAGGAATAAATTTAACTAAGGATGTAAAAGACCTGTACTCAGAAAACTACAGAACATTGAAAAAAAAGAGGTAGAGGAAGACATAAACAAATGGAAGAATATACTGTGTTCATGCATTGGTAGAATCAACATTAAAATGTCCATACTACCCAAAGCAATCTATAGATTTAATGCCATCCCCATTAAAATACCAATGGCATATTTCACAGACTTTAGAACAAACTCTCCAAAAATTCATTTGGAATAAAAAAAAAAACCTCAAATAGCTGCAGCAATCTTGAGAAAGAAGAACAATGTTGAAGGGATCACAATACCAAATATCAATCTATATTACAAAGACACCGTTCTCAAAACTGCCTGACACTGGCACAATAACAGACATAAAGACTAATGGAACAGAACAGAGAACCCAGAAATAGACCCAAGCCATTATGCTCAATTAATATTTGACAAAGGAGGCAAGAGCATACAATGGAGTCATGACAGTGTCTTCAATAAATGGTGTTGGGAAAATTGGATAGACACATGCAAAAAAATGAAAGCAGACCACCAATTTACACCATACACAAAAATAAACTCAAAATGGATAAAGGTCTTAAATGTAAGACGGGAAACCATAAAAATCTTAGAAGAAGGCATAGGCAGCAAAATAGCAGACATATCTTGTAACAGTATCTTCACTGATATAGCTTAGGACACTGATATATTCCTAGGACAATGGAAACTAAAGAGAAAGTAAATAAATGGGACAACATCAAAATAAAAAGCTTTTGCGCAGCAAAAGAAACCATCAATAAAACAACCAGAAAGCCCACTGCATGAGAGAACATATTTGCCAATGTTATACCCAATCAGGGCCTAATCTCCAAAATTTGTTGGAAACTCATACCTCTTAACAAAAGGAAGCTAAACAGTCCAATCAAAAAATGGGCAAAAGACTTAAATAGATACTTTTAGAAAGTGGACATAGAGAAAGACAAGAAACATATGAAAACATGCTCAAAGTCACTAATCAAACTAGAGATGCATATCAAAATGACAATGCGGTACCATCTCACACCTGTCAGAATGGCTATCATCAACAAATCAACAAATGACAAGTGCTGGTAAGGATGTGGAGAAAAAGGAATCCTCCTGCACTACTGGTAGGAATGTAGACTGGTGCAGCCACTGTGGAAAACAATATGGAGTTTCCTCAAAAAATTAAAAATGGAGCTTACGTTTGACACAGTGATCCCACTTTTAGGACTATATTCCAAGAAACCAGAAACACCAATCAGAAAAGATATATGCACCCCTATGTTCATAGCAGCAAAGTTTATAATAGCTAAGATTTGGAAACAGCCTAAGTGCCTATCAGCAGATGGGTGAATTAAAAAATGGTGGTACAACTACACAATGGAATACTACATTGCTATAAAAAAGGAGGAACTTTTACCATTTGCAGCAGCATGGATGGAGCTGGAGAGCATTATGCTAAGCAAAATAAGCCAGTCGGAGAAAGATAAATATCACATGATCTCACTCATATGTGGGATATAATGATCAACATAAACTGATGAAGAAGAATAGATACAGAGACATATGGTAGCAGAGGGGGAAAGGTTAGAGAGCAACCAAAGGACTTGTATGCATGCATGTTAGCATAGCCAAATGACACAGACACTGGGGCGGTGGGGGCTTGCTTGGGGTGGGAATGGCTGGTGGGGTCAATTGGGAGAAATGGAGACATACGTAAAACTTTAGACAATAAAAAAAAGAGAAGAAAAGGTGATACATCTACACAATGGAATACTACGCTGCTGTCAAAAAGAAAGAACTCTTACCCTTCACAATAGCATAGATGGACATGAAGAGCACTATGCTAAGTGAAATAAGCCAGTCAGAAAAAGATAAATATCACAGGAGCTCACTCATTTGTGGAATATAATGAACAACATCTAATATAATAAAAGAGTAATATGCAAATTTACCATTACCTGAGACACCTAAGCCATGCCCACCAGCCAAGCCACGCCTTCCAGCCAACCAGAGCGGCTGTATGCAAATTATCCCAGCCAAGATGGAGGCCAGCAGCCATGGAGCTAGAACAAACCAGAGGCTCCTGCTGCAACTGCCTGCCTACACTGACTGAGCCTCTGCTCATGGCCACACCCACCAGCCAATCAGAGCAGCTGTATGCAAATTAACTCAGCCAAGATGGAGGCTGGCAGGGCGGCTCTGCACTGGGAGCTTCCATGGCCGGCATAGCTGTGCCAGGTGTGTCAGCTTAGTGGGGGGGGGAGGGTCCGGCCTGGGGCCTCCTTGGGGCATCCAGGAGCAGCCGTCCTGGGTCAGCTGCCTGGCTCCACCCCGGGGGCCTCCTTGGGGGCGTGCGGGAGCGTCTGCTGCACAGTGCAGAGAATCTGAAGCCAGTCTGCTGCCCGGCTCCACCCCGGGTGTGTTTGTTCAGCAGCAGGGCCCCACGGAGGGATCCTGCACCAGCGTCTGCCCCTGGCTCGCCACCCAGCTCTGCGCCAGGTGTGTACCCTCAGCGGTGGGGGCCCACCAGGCGTGTGCGATTGTGGGCCCTCCAGTGGGAAACGTCCAGGCCTGCACTCACCAGCCCTCCCACCCCCCAGTGCACGAACCCTGAAGGGGCTGTGGGCAGCCTGAAAATGGCCCTCAGCCCCTCACCCAGGCTGGCCAGGCACACCAGCAGGTGGACACCCCCCCCCCTGAGGTGTCCCAAACTGCAAGAGGGCACAGGCCGGGCTGAGGGACCCCCCACCCCCTGAGTGCACAAATTTT
>PVJC01002356.1:0-80393 GCA_004026665.1 Murina feae | reverse complement strand
CTTCCAGGGATCAGGGAGCAGGAAAAGGCTGGCTTGACCACAAGGTGGGGTTTTCCCTGCTTTCTGGTGGCTGGAGGAAGATGGGCAGTAGGCAAGCTTGGGAGGCAGGCAGCACCCAGCCCTGGTCACAGCTCAAAAAAGAGAACAACATGCAGGGGAGGGCAAGAGTCTGAGAGATCAACATAGAGGGGATGCCTGCTCCAAGCCTGGGGGCAGTCCCCCGGCAGGTAAACACACACAGGAGGACTGCTCCGAGCCTCAGATGCGGCTGGGGGCAGGTCCCCAGTGGTCACACACACACACACACACACACACACACAAAAGGCGCCTGGCAGACTGGGGCCATCATAGGATATCCACTGAGGGGTCCCAGACTGTGAGAGGGCACAGGCCGGGCTGAGGGACTTCCTCCACCCCGAGTGCACAAATTTTTGTGCACCGGGCCCCTAGTTATATATAACTAGAGGCCCAGTACACGAAATTCATGCACTCACTGGGGTTCCTCAGCCCGGCCTGAGCCCTCTCACAGTCCAGGAGCCCTCGGGGGATGTCTGACTGCCGGCTTAGGCCCGCTCCCCATGGGCAGTCAGATGTCCTTAGCACTGCTGCGGTTTCAGGAGAGGCCCCCGCCACTGCTGCTACACTCACCAGCTGTGAGCCCAGCTCAGGGCTTCTGGCTGAATGGCACTCCCCCTGTGGGAGCACACTGCATTGAGCGTCTGCCTCCTGGTGGTCAGTGTGCATCATACCAACTGGTTGTTCCACCACTTGGTCACTTTGCATATTAGCCTTTCATTATATAGGATGGACTATATATTCTAGCCCCTAAGACCGCATCATTTGAGATCCCTGGACCTCATCCAACCCACAAACAAGATGGCAGGCCATCCAAGAACGAGACAGGCTCTGAAACAAAGCTCCTTGGTCACAGAGGACAAGAGATTGGGTCCCTTTCAGGTCTTGTCCCAACTCAGACGTCTAGCAAGGATATGCAGAGAGGGCGTGGAGGTACGGCTTCTGAAGAGGGCAAAGCAGTGCCCCGTGCCCCACCAGGGGGACTGTTGTAAGCAACTAGCATAACAGAGGGGAGGTGGGTCTGGCCAGGACTCAAAGGAGAAGGCTGCACATCTGGCCCACAGGACCCACGTGAGGAGGGCAGAGCTTACAAGGTGAGAAACTACCCTCTGGTCTGGTCACTGGTGCTTGAAATGGCTCTAACGGAACAAAGCTTTTATGCCACAGAGCTAAGGCCCAGTTCATTTAAATTAATTTTTTAAAAAACTATACCAAATTTCTCCCTAGTTTTGTTTATTTTTTAAGGCAGGGGACCCTGCTTCTGAGAAATGCAGTGAGGTGAGGAAACTGATCAAAAGAGAGACAGTTGTCAGCCTGCAATTTCTGCTCTCTCCCTAAGCGTCTTGGAGAGCGGGGTGCCACCTCTCCTGTCCACGCCCAGCAGAACAAAACCATCAACGTGGTCCTATCACTAAAGCGAACGTCCAAGGCAGGCCACATACATCCATTACCAAGAGCGAGCGTGTGCCATTAATCCTCATTTCCCCTCCCCGAGCTCCCGGGGGACTGGTCAGGATTCCTTTCCCCTACGGTCTCCCTGAATGCTTGGACACGTCCTGGGTGTTGCTGCAGACAGTCTGCTTTCTCAGCATCATTCCCCTGGCTGGTCTACCGTCCACATGTCCAAGGACGGTTTGGTTTTACGACCTGAGTGCCTACGCTCTAACTCAGTGCCACGGATCATTCAAGCGCATGTCATCGAAGTCCTGACAGGCGAGAGAGAAACAGGTCCAAGGAAACTGATGCTGGAATTGTGGGTCCACTAACGATAGCTGAGGAGCTGCAGGAATCACCTGGCACAAGAACTAAAATCTGGGCTAACCCTGTGTGTATGTGTGTGTGTGGGGGGGGGTTGTGTTTTTGGTGTGCTTTTTCTCAGTTGTCTCTAAGATTTGCTAAGATAACAAATCTTGGGCTGTGAAGGTCAACCCACTGGTGGTGCCGGCCACCACCCGCGATGTGAAGCGACCCTCCCAGGTACTCTGGCTGTGGGGACAGCCCATTGGCTCCCGTAGGCTGCTGCTGTAAGGTTACTAGATCCTGTGACTTCCCAAGGTCGCTGTCAAGCATGTGACCATTAGGAGTCTTCACATCACATACTCACCTGCTCTGTTCCTGGGTCACCTCATCGTTAGCTACCTCTGCCCAAGCAGCCCAGTGCGTTTTACCTTACGGCACGATGGTGAATTCTGAAACTTGAAAATAGCTCCGACTTCCTACTAGGAAATGTATAGTACTTACGTTTATCAGTTTTTTTGAGTAAAAGTGCAGGACCTTGAGCCTATGTAGGTATGTTCACTAGTACCCTGTCTAGTTTCAGACCTCACTGACTGGGAATGGACTGGGAAACTTAGTGGCTTTATGTCGTCCCTCCTGAGCTAGCTGGCGATGTGACGTCTGAGGAAGAGCTTTTAGCAGGGCACGTCAAAGGAAACTGCAAATCTGAGTGCAGGGAACTCTGAAAGAGCATCAGCTTTCACGTCCAGATGACCGAGAGCCAATCTCATGGGACCAGAAAACTGTTCAGACAGGAGAGCGCGGAAGAGGCCCCTTACCGTTCTGGATGAGCGTCTGCGAGCGTGTGAACCTGCCGTGGACGGCTGTCATGTGCAGGGGGCTTTTGCCATCTTTACTCTGAAAGGGAAGCGAGAGAGAAACGATGGACCAGGGACATGGGCCCGAGACATCCCTGCGGACACCGCTGGCAATGTCTTGGAAATGCCAATTTAAATTTTTTTTAAGTATAATAAAAAAAAAATGACAAGAAGCAAAAGATAATTCGAAAGCAAGCGATAAAGTGTATGTCATATCTCAAGTTGCTGCATAACATCATATCGGAAAGAAGCCAAGAGAAGTGAATATTTTAGAGAAGAAATTCAAAATGTCCAATTATACTGATAATTTTTAAATGATGCTGTTTCATCTCCTGTAACCTACTAGATGAAGGATGTTTTCTCCAGGGACTTTTTTCCCCCCAACTTTTGTCTAAAGTCAATGAAAAAAAAAAAAGGACAAACGGTGTGTTACCTCGCTTGGCCCTGTGTGACCTGGCATAGCCCAAACTGCTATAAATCACTGCAACTCTCAGAACGAACCTAAAATCCTTCACCATTTTTCCCTTCTAACTCCAGAGGAAAACTCTTCTGACTGTTGCAAAAGAGAAAGGCTGAATTCACAGCATTGAGGCGTGCAACTGTCCAGCAAACTGTCCCTTTACCCATCACCTGGAAACTGAATTCATATACCCCTTCATTGTTCAAGATATAAGTGATGGGACTTCCTGACACAGGTTAAGGCAAAAAATGTAAAAAAATGCACAGAATCTACATACTGGTCATCATTACACCAAATACCTAAATCCCACACATTTTAGAAATAGTAATTCATAGAATTTCTTCTTAAAATAGTAACACTCCCCAAATTATTAGTCATTTTAGACCAGAGGGATCCTCTACAGAATGCATTTTTTCATTCAAGTATTGTAATAATAATTTTTTAAAAAACACTATGAAATTGTTATTTTTCTAAGTCTTGGGGGAAACACTTTTCTTAAGCCTGAGGTTAAAATATGTGGTTTCTAAAATGCAAGCTCATTTTAGTGATGCATCCCATATACTGTTCCTTTAACATGGTTCCTGGTTTAACAAATTCTACAGTGGAACACAAACCATTGCTTAAAGAAGTGTTCCTCAGAGTGAACCGAGGACCATCTGTGCCTGATCGTCGGGTTGCCTGTTATAAATGTGAATTCTGTGCCCAAACCCAGCCTACCGAGTCGGAGTCGGGGTGACGGGAGCCCCTCTTGTGACCTGCAGAGCACCCTGCTTTACGCTGTGGGCTGGAACCACTGGCAGAACCACAGGCTTGAACAGAGAGGTTTAGTCTATTCCTCAGAAAGGAAGCAGGGAGCACAGTGAGGGCCACGGGAGGAGCGCATGAAAGTGGGAGCTGCCTGGTGGGGGCAGTCCGCAGGCAGACGCAGAAGAACTGATAGCTCTTTTCCCAACCTCACAGCAGTGCAACCTGGGTCAAGGACTGAGGAAGAGAGAGGGAAGTCACCCGGATGGCTTCCTGCAAGGGTATTATTAGAGGAGGAGCGGCAGCAATCAGGATAAGCAGGGTATGTGGCCACCCCTGACCATGCGTGCACAGCGCAGGAGGCCCCCCAAAGCTCTTGACTCCAGAGCCTGGGCCCTCATCGGAGGTGCAGCCACTTTAAAGCACCGAAACCCTGGGAACCGCTTGGGAATAAGGATTTAAAACACCGCCTCCCGCATCCCCCATAAAAACATGAGGACAGTCCAAGACGACGCCTAGGGAGAGAACAGAAGCTGCAGACCTTGTCCCTAGGTGGCGCTATTTCTTTAAATTTTGCTCTACTATTGTCTCTTAAATTTAATATGAAAACATAACTAAGTCGTGATTCATTGAACATACAAAGCCATGGGTATTTCCGTGTTTAGATGGCATCTTTGTACATATTTAACTGAGCACCTTTCCACGCCTAGAGAACAGCTTAAAGCCTCTCCCGAGGCGTCCCCCCAACTTGGTGGTCACTAAGCAAACTGCGGCCAGCGAGCCAGAGCAGAAGCAATGGGCCTGCAGGGTGTCATCTACCAAGCGGGTCCATTTCAGGCACAGCAGCACCACGCCCGCCTCTCCCTCGGCGTGTGTGTGCCTTTGGTGAAGGGACACATAAATAGGATGACCGACCGAGGTCAGGAAACCCAAAGGACAACGTGATGGTCAGCGGTGACGCCCATTTCAGGTTAATCCTTGTCGATCTTTGCCCGGGTTTGTCTACCACTAAGTCCAGGCCGCTGCTGACTGTCCTTTTCTCATAGGGAGATGGGTGGCAGGGGGGCGGGGAGGTGACAGGAAGCATTACAAGTCACTTTGGGGCAGTTCTGTTCATATGGCATGAACTTCAAAAAGCCCTTGAACACCAACGAAGGTCAAAAGGACACTACTTTGTAGCTCGCCTTGCGAGCTGGAACGCGGAGTCCTCGGGCTGCGAGGCGGGGCCCTGCCTGACACATGGGGCACCTGGGGGCTGCTGTGGCTGCTGATGTTCTGAGAACTTCCAAGATGAAAGGTCCCTGCACGCTCCAAGGACAGGTCAAGTGCAGTTCCTCTGTTTAGTCACAGCTTTGCTTTCCCAAATCTTACTCTTAATGTCTGGGCTCCCTCCGATTTCCAGATGCATTTTCCGATCAGATTGAAGACTCAGAAAATTTTATTGGGGGGAATTATTTAATTAAGCAAAAAGCCCTTCCACTGGCTCAGAGTGCAGTCATAAATCATGAAGAAAAACAAACTGGGGATTCAGGATACTTGATGACAAATACGAATGCTCTTTCGGGGTAGAATTCAGCACCATCTGAGCAAGACTGAGCCTTGGCCTCAGGGAGTGTTTCCCTCTTCTTGACTCCCCTCCTCAGAAATCCGTTCATTCTCTTCTTCCGCTCTTCATGCCGCCCTTCCTCATCCTCCAACCCCTCACAAAACCTTCCCTGAACACACAGACTTCTCCTCCCCAGGAACCTGCAGGCTTTGTGCTCTTTGTGGTATCTATGCTGCCCCCCAGAGTCACCAGCTCAGTGTCCTACTCAAGGCCAATAGTGCCTCTAGGGCACAACACTAAGGTCAGCAGGGGGAGGGGGCCAGATAGGGCCAGAAACCCCAAAGGGCTTGCTAAGTCTGGGGAAGAGCAATACAAGGCCCTGGTCTGCACAAAAGCTCGTGTGCAATCCGGTTTTCTTTAATGGGTCTAGAGCCTGGAAGTGAAACGTAGTTGGCTCATCCATTCATCCTCTCCTTTCCCCACATGCTCTCCCGAGTTCCAAGGGCCAGGTCCCTATCCCTGCCTACTCCAGTTTCACCTCTAACCTCTGCAAAACAACCCGAGTTCTAGAACTGGTCCTGGCACATATAAAGAAGGGAGCAGGCTCACTTCAGTAGACGGGTGACGGGCTTCAAATCCCATCTCTCCTAAGGCTGAATGATCTGAGGGCCTCAGACAGGGAAGATGTGAGACCATGGGCAGGCTGAATGTCAGGGACCATACACTAGTAGAGCTGAAGTCCCTAATCCAATGGAAACTGACCGCTGTCAGTTACCTGGGAGAAGCAGGTAGGTGTGTCAGAAAATGGCCTCGTGACCAGGAGACAGGCAACCTGGCATGTCTGGCATGGCTATGTGCTTAGTGACTTCTTTAACACTTACTTTGGATGCTTCCAGAAAGAGCTTCGAGATGCTAGAGAAATTACAATGATAATGGAGAAGAAATATTATTTTATGTTTTCTCGTGCTCTTTCTATTTGCAAAATACCAGCAAACCTTCGATGGATTACTGTGTGAAGTATTATGTCTTTATTATTTTATCACAAATAAACTAATATTACAAGGTCAAAGCCACGGTCAATCTACGCAAAATGAGGGATCGCCAAACGCACGCAGGACACATGTCCTTCCTGCTCTTTCAATATTCTGGTCGTTGCCCACGAAGACACTGCATTTAGTGTTTTGTGAGGATAGAGGAAAACAAAGTGAGCATGTGGGTGGGCATTGGCTGGATTTCAACATGTGATTTCCCCTAAGCTTTAGAAAATCTAAACAAACACAAACTGTCTTGCCATCTACAAACCCTTTCAAAAGCCGAGGAGCAATGTGGCAGCGAGAGATAACACTTCAATTAGAAAGCTACCTCCACGGTCAGACAGGGGGCTCTACGGAAACGTCACATGATCTATGCTCCCAGAAGCCACCTGGTACAGCGAAGGGCGACTCGAGAGAACGAGGAAGCCAAGAGGCTGCGGACAGAGTGGATGCAGGGAGGTTGAGGGGAAAGGCTAGATTGAATTCAAAATCCCACTGGCATCGGTTTGAGAATGCATAAACCCAAGTCTCAGGTTTTAAAAATGCTATTTCCTTTATTCTATTGATGATTAGCAGTGCACAGGAGAAGTTAATATTAAATCTCATAACCATGCTTCCATGTCCGTTTTATGGGGAAGAGAAGGCCCCCATAAACCGATATGCCATACACAGCTAAAGCCCCTATCCAAGGAGAACCTTCAGTGCCCTGCGAGCAGTAGGTAGGTGTGTCCTTCTGGCCCCGGGAGAAGCGCCCTGAGAGTATCAGTCACGTGTTTACAGAGGTGATTGAAAACCTTTGAATTAACTGAATGGAGGTTGGTGAGAAGAGAAACTTTATTTAATTTCAATGATTTGTCTTTCTTTGGAGGCTTTAACGGTGTCCCTCAGACAGCAGGGTGGCAATGTCCACGAGCCTAGGGACATTGCTAGCCTCCCACCAGCACTCTCCGACTTCAATCCCACACTCCCACACGATGACTCTCCCCCCACCTTGGGCTATAGTTCCTTAATCTCTTCAATGTCCCCAAAGACCTTCCTCTTACCTCCACTTAGGAGCTTGGATGGTCTCTATTTACAAGATCTAGAACTCTGAAATTCTCTTCATCTGTTCTACTTTTCCGTTATTACCTGCTTTTCTTCATGAAGACTCTACACTCTCCTCCAATTCCTTCCTTTTCTTTAACTTTTTTCTTTTATAATTGATTTTAGAGGAAGGGAGGGAGGAAGGGAGAGGAAGGAGAGAGGGGGAGGAAGAGAGAGAGAGAGAGAGAGAGAGAGAGAGAGACACTAAGAGCGCCATACCTGGATGTTAACATCCGCCCCGTTGTTGACTAACAGCTCAAGACACAAAGCACCGTGTGTGGAGGCAGCGGCAAAATGCAAAGGGGTGAAGCCACTGTTGTTGGGCTGGTTCACATTAGCACCGTAGTCGGTCAGCTCGTTGACTACAGCGTCCTGCCCGTTGTAGCAGGCCAGGTGGAGCGCCGTGTTCCCGTAGACGTTGATTTCATCGATCTGCAAATGAGTGTGGGCCGGGGAAGATTAAAATCCCTGCAGCTGATTCACCCCGTCTCCCACAACAAAGCCTAACAGCTATGCCCGAGAAAGACGACATCCATTTGTCAAGGTGATTGTTCAGCGCTTACTCCTGCCCCATCGTGGTCATCCTGGGAATGCTTGTCACCACAGGTAAAGAGCAGCAGAACGGGGATGTGACAAACAGAGAACTGGGGAGGAAGAGTGAGTGAGAGGTTTCAACTTGTGGACAGACAGTTGTGGGCTATGGAAGGGCTTAACAAGTGAAGGGCAAAGCTGCCTGGAATGCCAGAGGAGAAGAGAATCAGGGGAGTGAGAAAGAAGCCTGGCTGGCCGGCGTGACTCAGTGGTTGAGAGTCAACCTATGAACCAGGAGGTCACGGTTCGATTCCCGGTCAGGGCACATGCCCAGGGTGTGGGTTCAATCACTAATGTGGGGCGTGTAGAAGGTAGCTAATCAATGATTCTCTCCCATCACTGATGTTTCTATCTCTCCCTCTCCTTCCTCTCTGAAACCAGTAATAGTATTTTTAAAAAGAAGAAGAATGAAGTCTGAAACTCACAGGGAATCCGAAGTGAAAGGGGTGGGAGATGCACAGGAGGTGCTGTGGAGCCAGAGCTCAGAAGGTGGGCTCAGAAGCCACCCTGGGCGTGGCTGCTGCCTGACAGCTCCCAAGGCCGCATCCTAGAGCAGGACCAAGAAGCTGGCCTGGGGTAGGCCACGGCTCTGTCTTGCTGCCCCGACTGCTGGGTTTCACCATCAAGGTCTCAGTTTTGCAACTTGGTTTTCCTTTCCTGCTCTGCTACTTGCAGGGGCTGGGCTGCCCTCTCCAGATCAGCACTGATCCCTCCTGCTGCTGTCCTGCCACTCCCTCACTTCTGCTCGTAAGACACCAGGTAGAAGGCCAGATTCCGAAGGTGGGATGGGGAGTCCCAGCCAGTCTTTAAAATTGACTGGTTAATGTGTATTTTATACATATGAAACTATTTCTCTATCTATTGTGACACAGAAAGTTAGTCTGTTTCTGGTTTTCTGGCAATTAGATGCCCCCACTGCCCTCCATTAGTTAGCTGCCCATTGAAACTCAAAGACAGGGCACTAGTAAGAAGGCTATTTTTCCTCTTGAATTAAAGTGAAACCAGGATTTAGTCCTGGACGGGTAGCTCAGTTGTTAGAGCATTTTCCCAATACGCCTAAGTTGTGGGTCCCATCCCCCGTCAGGGCACATCCAAGAATTAACCAATCCTACATTATAAAAGCCTAATATGCCAAATGTCCGGTTGTCAGGTTGGCCATTCAACTAATCAAAGCGTAATATGCTAACGATATGCTAAAGCTGCTCAACCGCTCACTATGACATGCACTGACCACCGGGGGCAGACAGTTGACTGGTTGACCAGTTGCTATGATGTGCACTGATGTGACCTCCAGGAGGAAGATGCTCTGACCGGTAGGTTAGCTTGCTGCTGGGATCTGGCTGATCAGGACTGAGCGAAACGGGCCAGACATGCCCTGCTGGAACCCTCCCACAGTTCCTCCCCAGCTGGTCAACCTCCCACATCCAGGCCTGTGCCCTCTGGCAATCCAGGCTGAGGAGTTCCCCTCTCTCCAAGTGCACAAATTTCGTGCACCAGGCCTCTAGTGAATAGATGAATGGGTAGAATAACAAATCAATGTTTCGATGTTTTTTTCTCTCTCCCTTTCTCCTTCCTTCTCCAGCCCCTCCTCCCACTTTCCTCTTTCTCTCTCTCAAATCAATAAATAAAAATAGGATTAAATTTCAGAACAAAAGAAAACCCACAAATCCAGAAGATTTCACTTCAGAAGAACAGAAAGCCCTCAAATGCACCCAGGGTGGTGCACGGTCATGGCTCACCTCCACCCCCAGGTTGAGGAGATGTTTGACAACGTTGATCTGCCCGTTGGAAGCTGCGGCGTGCAGAGGGGTGTAGCCTTTCTTGTCCTTGCAGGTTGCCTCCGCACCGTGGTCCATGAGCAGCGCCACCACATCCAGGTGGCCTTCACAGAGCGAGAAGCAGAGACACCATGAAGCTTTACGGGACAATCTGAGGACTCGTGCCACCTAAGTGATCCCTGTGAGTTTTCATCGCCATCAGCATTTTGCTGTTTATAAAAAGCTGGATCGTGGAAATATTCAACAAATATCTAGAGAGTACCCACTATGTGTCAGACTTTATTTATATGCTGGGGTGAGAAGAAAGAGATGGTTCCTATGTGAGCCTTTTCTGCAAGATCTAATAGGAGAGATGCCTGTTCATCAATAACTAGTAAGTAAGAACAAGGTCCTGTAACATGTGGATACCACAACCTTAGAGCATTATGCTAAAATGCAAGCAATGTTTTCGAAACCAATTGCCATGCCTCATTGAAAGGCCCGACAGTGGCAATTTGGTTTGAAAAAAAATTAATTAAAGAAAAAAATCAATTAATCAGGATGACTCCAGAGTAACTTTTAAATTATATGAAACTGCTGCTGTTTGACCATTTGTGTGTGTGTGTGTGAGTGTGTGTGTTTGGGGGTGGCACAGAAATGGGAATTTCATATGGTTTCATTTGAAAGTATTCTCGTGAATTACTGACTCAACAGAAAATCCTAGTTTCAACCCTGTTGGCAGATTATCTAGAATATTTCCCTTGGTTCCCATTTTCACTCCATATAATATGTTTGACCTTTATTTTGTGACTGAAGATGGTTCAATGCTTCAGGATCATCGCTGTAAACACGGTTGATAACTGAAGGGTAGATGACTACTGTCTCATCTAAAATGTGCGTGTAATGTGCGTGTGTGTGTGTGTGTGTGTGTGAAAGAGAGGGATGTATGAGAGAGGTGGGTGCCTGAGTGTGAAAAAGAGAGGCAGAGAAAGAGATGTGTGTGTGTGTGCATGAGAGAGAGAGAGAGAGAGAGAGAGAGAGAGAGAGAGAGAGAGAGAGAGGTGTGCCCACATGTGAAAAAGAGAGAGGCAGAGAAAGAGATGTGTGTGTATGTGTGTGTGAAAGGGGGGGGAGGGAGTTTGGTCATGGCTTGTATATAGGAAGACTAGTGGTGCTGTCTTCCGTCCTGGTTTGTCCTTTATTTCCTACAGATCATCAACTATGTATTTTCCCATTTGAATCCTGACGACACAAATAATGACGACTTTACTTCTTCAAAGCAATTCTACACACATGCTGTAGCAGCACGCCAGCAAGGAACAGACTGGAAGGCCCAGGTGTCTGAGCGCCATCCCACACCAGCCTACTGTGTGCTCCGCCTGAGGGTCGGCCTGGCAAACACCCACCGGCTCCAGTCCCATAGAGCCATCCAATCTGCTCAGCCAACTCAGCTCACCTCATCCGCATATGATAGGCTCGCAAAGTCTTAGGACTCTGGTGTTCCAAACCCAGAGATTCATTCAGACCCAAGAGCACAACCTTTACTTCATCCCTGCTCCAACTCACTTCTTTTCTCCCCACAATTAATGTTGCTTTTTTTTACGAGACAGAAGGCCTGTACGCTTAAGAAGATTCAGAAAAGCCAAGTGGTGTTAAAGGAAACCAGAATCATCTACAATCACTGATCCCTGGAGAAAATCAACGAACATCAGTGCGTCATACACCAGGTTGTTTTTATTGTATAGATTTTCTTAATGGAGGTCCTAGTATTCTTACTGTGCTGTCATCAGTTTTCAGTTGGCACGTCAGAGGACTTCCGGTATTAATAAACACAACAACGTCATCACTGCCATTACTGCGCAGTGTCCATTGTGTAGGTCTCCCATAATTTACCAACATCGTCTCCCGGGGGTGGGCCTTCAAGTGGGTTAGAACTTGGTGCCAATAGAATCTTGTCTGCTTTCTAATTGCAGGATGTTCTTCCAACCAGAAACACAAAGGAAGGACCTCATTTCCCACAGGACCACACTGAGAATAAACTCTACTCTTGGTCTATCTTTTGTCAGTGGTATTTGGGCCAAAAGAAGTGAAAAGGAAAAATAGAGAAATGTGTCTTCTTCCCCCACCTCCCGGCCGAGCTGGCAGAAGCAAAGACTACCAGCCCCAGCTTTGCTGGACATGGAGAAGCAGGACAATCCACGGTGACTCCGGCCACCTCAACCTAAACAGCAGCCAAGGGGAAGAAGTAGGAGGGAGAGGGGAGGAGTGAGGGGGGAGGAGGGAGGGCGTCTACCCATCCTTCCTTTCTGGTTCTTTCAAAAATATTTATAAATGAAAAGACAAATGGCATTTACATCCTTGCTTTGCTAGCCAGGCTGCTTTCTTTGTAAGCACCTTATCTTGCTTCCACAACAAGTTAAAAGAAGCACCGTTTGTGCAGCTTTCCAATCCAGATTGAGGAGCACTCAGTGGGGTCCAGGCCATGACGCATGCCTCCTGCTCCCTGTAGGAGAAATAAATCTCTGGCAAAGCAACTGCCCAACTAGAGTGTCCGATGCCTGCCAGGAAAATGGACCAAATCTCAATCCAGCTGAACCCCAAGCTGGAAGCGAGGTCAGACCTACCCGAGAAAGAACCTGTGTGGTCAGTGAGAGACCCCTGGCTTCCCCCCTGAAGGTCACACGCACGTGCACTTACCCATGTACGCTGCCCAGTGCAGGGCCCGCCGGTCCTTCTTGTCAAAGGCATTGATGTTCGCCCCTTTGGCCAGGAGTAGGTTGACCATCTGCAAGATAAACCAGGAGTGAGGTCCAGTGTGCACTGTGGACGGGGGCGGGCCCCTCACTGCCTGCAGGGGAACTGCGCCAAGTGGAAGGACAGGCCGGGCACAGATCGGAGTTCAAACAGCGTTCAAACCCGGCAGCATGCATATCAGGAGAAAAAGACTCAGGTGACGGCTACTATTTCAATTCGCTGTGGCTCCAAAGATAAAAATGGATAAAGCCTGGCCAGCGTGGCTCAGTGGTTGAGTGTCAACCTATGAACCAGGAGGTCATGGTTCGATTCCCGGTCAGGACACATGCCCGAGGTTGCAGGCTCGATCCCCAGTGTGAGGTGTGCAAGAGGCAACCGATCAATGATTCATCATTGATGTTTGTCTCTCTCTCTCTCTCTCCCTTCCTCTCTGAAATCAATAAAAATATACTTAAAAATAGGTAAATAAAAATGGATATAAATGCTTGTGGTTTGTGTACAAATATTATGACCACATTCCGTAAAGATCTCAGCAGTACTATTAGGTTCCGCTGTGGGCTGGGGGGGGGGGGGACACAGGTGGCAGATGGCTCCCAAGGGCGAGGACGCCCACCTCCACGTGGCCATTGAGAGCTGCGTGGTGCAGGGCCGTGCGGCCACCCCGGTCGGAGACGTTGACGCTGCTCAGCAGGGGGATGATCACTTCCGCACACCTCACGGCCTTGTTGGCGGCAGCGACGTGCAGCGGGGTCTGCCAGTTCTTGTCCCTCGCGTTGACATCAGCCGAGTGCTTAATCAACACTTGCACTGCTTCCTACAAGCAAAGCAGAGTGCGCAGGGGTCACTGACAGATGCCCGATCAATACTCCTTCAGTGTGAGCAGTTTCACCAGCCCCCAAGCTCCTGCCCTCGAGGCTGGCTTCAGAGGGATAATCTCCTGTGACGAGCAAAGTGAATGCGAGACAAAGATCCAGAGGGGCACAGGTCAAAACAGACTCCCTGTATGTCTCTCTGTCAGGCTGAGGGCCCTGGCACAGCTCCAACACCAAATAAACCTGAGTATAAGGTTTCCTTATAAGGTAGCAGGTGTTTTTGGCCAAACGAGAGCGCGCGTGTGCAAGTGTGCACATCTGGGCGAAACACCCTTCAGTCAAAAGGCCCCTCAAGATCATCCGAGGTTGGAGGTGTTTGACGATCAGTCTTCCCCTTCCAAAGCCCAAGGCCTCCGAGCCCTCCAGACGTTCTTGGATCAATTTGTAAATCTTCAGTGCTCTCGGCCAACATCGTAACCCTCCCTCTGGGATGGATAAGCAGTGAAGCAGAGAAGACATCTGTTACCAACTCAACCTGAAGCTACACAAGTGTTTTTCCAACCTTTTCCATGTTACAACGGGGTGGTTTTTTTCCTACTCTTGAGCTCTGTCACCTTCCTGAACTCCCACTTTTCACTTTCCTTCTCTTGACCTAGTCAGCTTGTTTGCCTCTTGAACTACACCTCTCCCTTATTGTGCAAGGAAACCAACCGCCTGGGGAGCCCTTAGAAATCGATGCCTGGTCCCACCCGAGGGTCTAGCTGGCCTCGGGCTCTCTGTGACCTCCTTGGGGACCTGGTTACGCAGCCAGGACTGAAGACTCCTCTTGAATCCAGGGAATGATTCAGCTTCTCTGGAAAGGCGACGGGCTGTGGTTGCTTCTCTTTATTTCCAGGGACATCCTTGGGAGCAGTTAATGGAGCTTCTGTACGGACACCTTATCAATCTGTCATCCATGAACCAGTGAAAGCCATCAGTCCCATACTCCTGCCACCCTTCACGGGCCAAGTGCTCACCTCTGTCCACCCTGATCCCCACAGGCCTGGAGTGACCGGGCTGCTTTATCATGCGAGTATATAAAAGTGCCCCGGACAGAAGACGATTTGAACTCTCAAGATTAATATTTTCGTCAGGGACATAAATGATAAAATAAAAAGAATGTTGCATGAATCAGTACATGTGGAAGTGAATGGCTAACGGAGTAGAATGAGAGCTGGTAAAAGAGATTAACTTTGCAAATTAGAGACTCTAACTTAGAGAAGTAGTATAACTCCACTTAGATGCTATAAATGAAGGGTAATAAGCTGACAGAGCCCAAGCAAGCAATTTGTTAAGTTTACCAAAAAGGGGAGGAAATATATCTGCCACCCATCCTCAGCGAGACAGACAATAAAATAATGATTGCTAAATATTCCTTGAGCCCTTTTCAGAGCAAAACATGTGTACCCGTTATGCTCACATACTGTGAAAAATATGCTTAAAACTATGGAAGGTTGAGAGAAATATTACCCAAGTAGGTTCTATCCTAAAAACTAGCTGAGTGCATAAAAAATAAGCGAAAGGAAAACTCGATCACAATAAAGCATTAAAACTGAAATTAGAAAAATATTTTTATCAACTTTGTTGTCATAAACATGGAGTTTTAAGTAAACGCGCAGACGGTCCATTGTGATGTGGGAAGAAAATACTGAAACCTTCACTTATATTTGTTTTCTTTAAAAAGGAAAGCATTTCAGCTGGCATTTAACCTCTGGGTCAGCGCTGTGCCCCCAGTCAACTCTGCAGAGGATCTGGCCTCAGAGTATTGGGGATGCCCTCAGGGAAGCTTTCGCAGGATTGAAGGGGTGGGGTGGCCCGGACTCCATTCATTCTCTGGGAGTGCACCCAAAGGCACAGGGAAGGGCCTGCCATGCCCATCTGCAGGTTGTGAGATGGGCCTTTCATCCTAAAAGAAGCCAGGTTTACTCAAGGAACCCGCATGAATAATGTGGGAGCCACGGAGCTGACATTTCCACTCCAGGTAAAGCTTTCCATCACCTACATTACAAGGTAAAGTAACGACAGATTTAATCAGATCTGACAGGCGCTTGGCCAAAGCAGGAAAGCCATCAGAAGCCTATTATCTCCCTGGGTCATGGGAGAGCTGATAAATGGAGTGCCTCCCCCTGAGTCTATGGGGTCTGGAAATACGACAGCAGCTCAGTATATAATTTATAAACAGATGAGATGCACATTTTGAAGATGCATGCTGGGGAAGCCTTGCATATATGGCCAAAAAGATCGAAGACAACCATCTCCAAGCAGCAGTGTAAAAACTGCTGGTACAGGATGCTTTTCACTCGTTCACAGCAAAATAGCAACACTGTCACTTGAATACCTTTGCCTTGTGCGTCATTTTATTGCACTGGTACTAATTCTTGCTCTGCATTAAATAGGATGTAAATGGAGGAGAGACTGACAGACAAAATATATAAGAACATTTCACAAATTTATACTTTTTGGAGGTAAGACCAATGTAATCATTAGAAATTTGTTTTCTGAAAGTCACAAAATGTGACTACTTTTTGAGCAACTAAGACTAGGGGAATAGAGATATTATCTTCAAGCGGTACTGCTTTTAAAGAAATATTGAGAAATGCATTCCACACAAAGCAACAGGTTACGCAAAGAAAATACGCATTTGAGTGTGCGTGGACTGGTGCCTATATTCTTAAATAGGCAATACTTCTAAAAATATTTTATCACAGATCATTTTGGTCTGTTTTTGTAAATAAAGTTTTATTGAAACAGCCTCGTTCCCTTGAGTAGGGAATGTCCCTACTCATCCTCGAAGGACTGGCTCCGCCTGGCATCTCTTCTTGGAAGGCATCCTATAGTCAAGAGGTTCTTTGCTTCCTCCTCCATTCAGTTCTGATGACGTACTGATCCACTTACCTGCATGCCTCCCCCTCCAGGCTGAGAGCTTACTGAAGTCAAGGACCATGGGGCCCACCTCGGACCACCCCAGTCACCCCCAGCCCTGCGCCTGGCACGCAGCTGGCATTCAAATCATTGCTGGTAACACTCTTGCACGAGAAGCCAAAGCCTTCAGCTCACCAGTGAGAATCCCTACTTCAGCAGAGAGCATGTTTCTCTTCCTAGGGACTGAAGGTGGTAGATCACATCACACAACCACTCACCTCACTCCTGGAGGCCACAGCCCGGTGCAGCGGGGTCAGCCACATGTTGTCCTTGGCATTCACACGTGCTCCTGGAACCAAACAGCATAGGTCAGAGGCGTAATGCAGCGGTGGAGGGACAGGAGGCGGGGGTCTCCCTGAGGTCACATCACATGCTGTATCTTGCGCTCTCATTTGCCTGGCACAATCACCATGCTGCATGTTGTTTTTCCTTGCATCAGTCCCATGCTTTCTGGCAAATGCACAGGAGGAGACCCCCTCACCCCCCCGCCAGGACTGCCAAGGAGCAAGATCAAGAACTGAGAATATCCGAGAACTGGGTGGGAAACACAGCATCTCAACTGGACAGGAGACACAGTGGTGAGAAGACAGGTTCTCCAGGACTGTGGACATGTGTGTTCTGAGGAATAAAAGACTTCTCCAGTGTGTGTGTGTGTGGGGGGGGGGGGGTGTTCCCAAATAGAATGTATATTCCTAGATATAAAATACATAATCAGATCAAGTATTTTCTATTTCGTCATTAAGCATATTTATCCCTCAGGGCACACAACACTCTCTTGGCAAACGGTCCACGATGAGAAGTCTTCCAACTAGTGTGCACAAGGGGCCAGTCAGCCTCCAAACACATCGGGGGAAGTTGAGTTCTGACGGGATTTCATCTGCGCTGAGAGGATCAGCAGAAATCTCCTTTATCCAGGAGTCCCCGTTCTGTCTCTGGGACTAGCCAGGCATTTTTGTGGGAATAAGCCAGCCGCCATGGATGCTCAGGCAGACCAACAGGAACCCCGTGTGGGCTGCGCATGGCTCCCTCACACTGTCAGGGGAGACAGGCTCCCTCACATTGTGGGGGGACAGACAGGCTCCCTCCCTCTGTGGGGGGAGACAGGCTCACAGCAGCCAGAGCCCACTCATACCCGAGCCAGAGCCAGCTCACATTCACAGGTTCATCTCCAGAGCCACTTCCATCATGGAGCAGACGCCCCGAATGAACAGAGTCAAGGACAGCAGAATCGGCCCTCCTTCCGTGACACCCTCACAACCCTCACCAGGGCAAGCCCTCCAGGTCTACAGCTGAACTGATAAAACACCCCATGGGCCCGATCTGCGTGGCTCAGTGGTTGAGCTATGAACCAGGAGGTCACGATTAGATTCCCAGTCGGGGCATGTGCCCAGATTATGGGCTTGATTCCCAGTAGGGAGCGTGTAGGAGGCAGCCCATCAATGATTCTCTCTCATCATTGATCTTTCTCTCTCTCTCCCTCTCCTTTCCTCTCTGAAATCAATAATAATAAAAATATTTTTAAAAGAAAATTATAAAAAACCCCACCCCATCTGAGCTCCCTTTTTAGGGGGCTGTGGGGTTTTGATCAGCCTTCTGATCAGAGATGGAAAGTTTTGTTAAAAGGGCTACTAAAGAGGAGGAGCAAGAGAAAATGTCGTCGTCTGCCGACGCAGTAAGATGGACAAGGAAGGAAGCTGGTGAGGAAGAAGAGTGAGGAAGCGAGCAAGGCAGGCAGAGGAGAAGAGGCGGGCGGCGCCTCTGGGACAGGCTGGGACAGGAGGCAAGTGGAAGCGGGCTGGCTAATCTGTGAGGCCAAGGCCAGCTGGCAGCTTAAAAAATAGAACCTTGTTTTTTCTACGTGTGTGTTTTTTAAAAAGGCACCAGGAGATGACGAGCTAGAAATTTAGTTTAAGATAGCAGCTAAAAGGAAATTACAAATCATAGAACTTACACAATCTTTATCTCTTTAACTGAAGGACAAATACTATCAACGATATTAATTACAGGAAACAAGAACTTAATAATTCCTAAAGCCAAGAGATAGACTCCTCTCCTCCCACCCCACCCCCACCCCGGTCCAATTTCATTGGTTTGAGATGGGGCCAGGCACATGTATACTTTAACACTTTTTCAAATATATTTTTATTGATTTCAGAGAGGAAGGGAGAGAGAGAGAGAGACTGAAACACCAATGGTGAGAGAGGCTCATGGATCTGCTGCCTCCTGCACAGCCCACGCTGGTAACCGAGCCTGCAACCCTGGCATATGCCCTGACCGGGAATCGAACCGTGACCTCCTGGTTCATAGGTTGACGCTCAACCACTGACCCACGCCGGCCAGGCCTGGGAAGCTTTGAAAGTATACCTGTGGCCCGGCCGGTGTGGCTCAATGGTGTTTCTCCCTCTCTCACCCACTTTAAATATCGGGGGGACCACTTCGTAAAGTATATGATTCTTGAACCACTACGCTGACAGCTGAAACTAATACAGAATAATAACGAATGTAAATTGTAATTGAAGAAAAAATCGAGTCGACTATTTTGAATGACAAAATTTGCTAGTTGCAAAATAAAATAATTAGGAAGTTGATTAAAAAAAACTGTTTTAGGCTTTGCAGATGCCACCGCCCGGAAGCCGTCCATGACCAGCCATGGTGAACCCCACCGTGTTCTTCGACGGCGAGCCCTTGGGCCGCATCTCCTTCGAGCTGTTCGCAAAGTTCCAAAGACAGCGGAAAACTTCCGTGCTCTGAGCACTGGGGAGACAGGGTTTGATTATAAAGGTTCCCGCTTTCACAGAATTATTCCGGGATTTATGTGCCAGGGTGGCGACTTCACACGCCACAATGGCACAGGCGGCAAGTCCATCTGTGGGGAGAAATTTGAGGATGAGAACTTTATCCTGAAACATACAGGTCCTGGCTTCTTGTCCTTGGCAAATGCTGGACTAACACAAATGGCTCCCAGGTTTTCATCTGCGCGGCCAAGCGTGAGTGGTTGGCTGGCAAGCATGTGGTCTTCGCCAGGTGAAGGAAGGCATGGACACTGTGACAGCCATGGAGCACTTGGGTCCCGGAATGGCAAGACCAGCAGGAAGATCACCGTTGCTGACTGTGGGCAACTCTAATAACTATGACTTGTGTTTTTCCTTAACCACCAGACCATTCCTTCTGTAGCTCCGGAGAGCACCCCTTCACCCCGATTTCCTTGGAATGTTCCATTACCTTTGTGCTCTTGACAGTTTATTGGGTTCCATAATTTCCCTACCCCTTCCCAGTCTAGCTGGATTGCAGAGTTAAGTTTACGATTATGAAATAAAAACTAAACAGTTGTCTGTCAAAAAAAAAAAACAAACACAAACAAAACTGTTTTAGGCAGAGGCAAATGACAGCAATTGGCCTACCACGTCACACCCATCAAATTGGTGAAAATGGCACAGTCTGACAATGCTCAGAGTTAGCAAGAGTGGGGAGCAGCAGGAAGGCTCAAGCACAGAGGGTGGGAAGGTGTGACCCCTTTGGGAAGCAATTTGGTTCTATCTGGTAACACTGAACAAATGAAGTGGCAGAGCATAATACTGGTCACATACTGTTTTTAAATTTACAAAAATAATTCTGTATGTTGTTTATAGATGTACGGACAGGGGGGAAAAGCAGCAACTATGGCTAAAGAAGAGAGCGTTCTCTAGAGTGGGTGCTCTGGGGAGGAAGGGGGAGAAAAGGATGAGTAAACACAGCCAATGGGCTGCAACTGTGTCTTCAACATTTTATTTCCTTTAAGAAAGGATACGATGCAAATATGGCAACTTTGACTTCATAAATCTCAGTGTACAGGGCATTAATTATATTGTTTTCCACATTTTTCAGTATGTTAGAAATATACAATGTTTTTAAGAGAGCTAACACATTTGAAGTTTAATATTTAATGAAATGGAAGATGGGATGTTAACGTGCTTTTTTTACACTATTTCATTCTTGGTCAGTGGCCCTTGATTTTAAAAAATGACACGTCTGCCCTCGCTGGTTTGGCTCAGTGGATAGAGCATCGACCTGTGGGATGCAGGGTCCCGGGTTCGATTTCGGCCAAGGGCACATGCCATGCTTGAGGGCTCAGTCCCCAGTGGGGGCGGTGCAGGAGGCAGCCGATCAATGATGCTCTCATCATTGATGTTTCTCTCTGTCTCTCCCTCTCTCGTCCTCTCTGAAATCAGTAAAAATATGTTTTAAAAAGAAGGATATGTCTTAAAAAAATGACACGTCCACTCTTTCCATATAAAGTGGTCCTGCCACCTAGCATCCTCCAGGATTTTCCCACGGTTCAGGCCAGGGAGTAAGGAAAACACACAGCAAGAGGCTGTTGGTGGAACAGCCTGATTGAAAGGGAACTTTCCAGTTGAGGATGTTCCATGCGGGTGTCTTAACGTTTCTCTCGTGCTCTCCTCTCTCCACAGCCGCTGTGCTGGCTCCAAACACAGGCCTTCCTGCCCCTACCTCACCCACCCACCCCCAACCCCAGGGCAGCCAGAGGCCAGGAAGCTCAGCCAGGAAAGGCGATGGGGAAGCCATGCCCATGCAGAGGGCAGTGCTCTGTCTCAGGGGACCTTTTGTTGACTCTCCAAATGCCATCCTGTCATCGCCACTTTGTGAACCTAAGCAGCTCATCCCCGTAGCTCGGCTCCAGCCAGCCACCAGGACACTCCCGAGGGAGGGCACAGTGCCCGCGTGTAGCATATGCCCAGACCTAAGTCCACCTGCTTGGCCACCGCAGGTCAGAATTTTACCTTCAACCTCCCTCCCCACCCCTGTGACATACCACCGGCTCTGGCTTTGTGTGCGGCACTAGAAGGCTCTATATCACGTTCCTAAAGGAGATAACTTCACGTTATAACCATCGAAAATACTGCAAATGCGATGAGAGGGAAACGGCATCTCCTTGCTGTGCTTCCCTGTTTAATAGTGCGGCTGGGTATCTGCTCACGTCTGTCTCCTGCCCATTCATCATGCATTCTCCGAGAACTGCCTATTCAGATGCTTTGCCTGCTTCTCTTATTCTTCTATTCTCATTTGTTCTTATGATTTATAGACATTTACATTGTGTTGTTATGATAATTTTTATTTATATATTCTGAAAATTTTCAGTTGCATGTAGATCCAAGTGTGGCTTTTAATATTAAAATTCCCTCAAAGAGAAAAATGACCCCGAGCTGACTGAGCTCATAAAGCACCCCCCTCACCCCGTGGCCCCATGTGTAACACACCCTGGCATTGCTTCCCTGCGGCTCCAGGTACTGAAGGCTCATCACAGAGCTGGGAAGGGGCTTCTCACGGTCACTGCTGAGTCCCCCGCCCCTCCCCTCATCCTCCAGGAATGCTCCCCTCCCCAGCAACGGGATTATTATGACAAAAGCAGAGTTATCTGAACGGGGACAGGGCAGTATTTCATCAGTGTCATCCCTGCCACTGGCTTCCTCAGCCTCTTTCCGGAACACATCCAGCCTTATTTACATGTCAGCGGGAGACGGAGATGGTTGAGTATTTATAACTGATTTTTCTTAAGGACGCTCACCGTTATTTACCCGCCTGTCAGGCACCATGGTGCACTGAAGGACACGGGGCCTGCATGCCGAGTGATGGAAAGGCAGACGCGATTACCCAAGGACATCTGAAAGCTTAAATTATTATTGTTTAAGTGGTAGGCTCTCCTGATTCTTCAGAAACAGAGACCCAGCTCACAGCTGTCAGGCATGAACCCTGATTGCGAGTTAAGTGTTTTTCATCTCACCCCTATTACCACCTGATTGTACAGAGAGCAGGAGTAACAGAAGCTCTGAGCATCTTTTCCAGAGGTGCTAAGTCTGTTCTCTTAGCCCTGTCGTCTAGGAAAAAGTAGAACCAAGACAAAAGGTAGACGAGGAACTGAAAACCCTTACAGGTCAAAGAGGATAACTGATTCTTAAGGCTGATGTATCCCAAGTTTGGCTTTTAATTACAGAAACAAACAAGTATACACCAGAAATCATATGAAACATGATTAGAATATAATGAAGTCGGCTTGCTATTGATTTTTTTCATGCAGAGACCAAATCTTATTACAACCCAGGAGCAGTGTCCTTCAAAGCAATGACGTTGGAAGCGTGTGTGATAATCCTGTGGATGTGGCAACTGCTCAGAGCATCTTCAGCTCTCCCCTTGGACTTCGCTAGCGCTGGTTGCCATGCCCACCAAAAATGGCTCATCCCCTGATAATCACACCACCTTGGGGGGGGGGGGGGTTAATCACCTTCACCTCTTGGGGGTGGAAAAACACACACAAAAAACAAATCCAACCTTAAGGGATGAGTATTTGTTCTGCATACCAGCACCAAACAATGAATGACCCACTGTGGCTCAGGAGACAATTTGCGTTGGGAGTAGAAATCACGTTTTGAAAAATCACAGGAAATCCCTTTACCGGAACACCCCTTGTTTGGTGGCCTACATGCAAATAAACTCACTATTTTGAATTCGTATGCACACCTCACACATCCCATGCCAGAGGGTGAGGATTCAATGTTCTTCCTCCAGCTGAGGGCGCTAACCCATGAGCATCCCAGTTTCTCTACAGCTGCTGTCACTGGGGTTGTGTTCCCGTGCACTCTGCTTCCTACACCGAAACCTTGTCCCTTAACGCCCATTCACTCGCTGGTTCACGTTGGTCTCATGCATACAGCTCTGGGCAACAGCAAGCTCTTGACCTTCTCTCTGACTTGAGCCTGACAAGGCCAGTTCCCAAACAGAAGCTAGAGTCAGGGAGGGAAGTAAAGCCAGAATCCGCTCTGGCAGTTGGTTACAGGAAGGGGGATTTCGCAAGGCCTATTCATTCCTCTCTGCTCAGGGGCCTCAGGGCTCCATCGGCCTGGCTAACAGGAGACAATGTCGGGAGGGATTAATGGGGTTGGGTTACACTACACTCTGCAAGTTAACACAACAATAGAGAGCACAGCTGTAATGGGCTATTCTGGCAAAGCCAAATTATTTGTCCAACATGGGAATCATTAGCACCTCATTCCTTATGAAGTCGGAGAAGAGTTCGGGTGGATTCCCTAAAGTGTCAGCTGCCAGATGAAAGCTCAGAGATGAAATGGTCCTGCTCTTACAGTGACATTTTACAACTGGATACAATATACAACTGGATACGGGACTTCTAAGGGAAAACCAAAGCCAAGCGTTTACCTAAGCTTCCACAGCTGAGTCAAATTTCTCAGGTACTTTCCCAATCCTCTCGCAGACCCTGTATCTTTCTAATTTGACGGGGGTAGGGAAATTGCATGGCATGTGCCACCCAGAATTATACTAGAGAGGTTAACAGCTCAGAATTCCAAGACAGAGGTGTACAGATCAAGAAGTATTCTCCAGGCTCCACTGAAGGAGCCACATTTAAGAGCTACTGGCTCCAGCTGGTTTGGCTCAGTGGATAGAGCATCAGCCTGAGGACTGAAGAGTCCTGGGTTTGATTCCAGTCAGGGGCACATGCCTGGGTTGTGGGCTTGATCCCCAGTGATGGGCGTGCAGGAGGCAACTGATCAGTGATTCTCTCTCATCACTGATGTTTCTCTCTCTCCCTTTCCCTTCCTCTCTGAAATCAATAAAAATAAAATTTTAAAAAGAGCAGCTGGTTGCCCTAACCGGTTTGGCTCAGTGGATAGAGCATCGGCCTGCGGACTGAAGGGTCCCGGGTTGGATTCCGGTCAAGGACATGTACCTTGGTTGCGGGTGCATCCCCAGTAGGGAGTGTGCAGGAGGCAGCTGATCAACGTTTCTCTCTCATCAATGTTTCTAACTCTCTATCCCTCTCCCTTCCTCTCTGTAAAAAATCAATAAAATATATATTTTTTAAAAAGTGGCTGGTGGACTCCACGCCATGTGAAGGTGGTGAGGCACCGAAGGAAAACAGAGGGCCACCTTCACGCTGCAGGATTAAAACCTCCCCTTTCCGGTGTAGGAAACAGATAAAACCAAGGTTGGGGTCCACGACAAAGTTCTGAATCCGCACATTCGTGAGCCTAACGTTCTTCTGAGACGCTGAGGTGTCTCGTCACACAACATTTGGATGGGGAGCACAGCCAGGTGGGACCATTAGGTGTCACACCACAAAGCTCCTTCCTTTACACCCCACTGATTTCCACCTACCGTTTTCCATGGGCCAAGTCTCTATCGCCGGGCCAGCGGCCAGGTGGGTGCTGGCTCTGAGCCCTGGTCCGTGCCAACACCGAACAACGCGTGTTTGTTTGGCCTACGGCCCTGGAACATCTTAGAACTGTCAGAGGAGGCCTCTCTCAGGAACGCAAGGACGCCCCCCAGGCTCCCACCACGTGCCAGGCAACGGCCAGGAGCGCAGGCCGCACAGCCAAGGCACAGAGCACTTGTGTCCGGGAAAGCCCACCTCGAAGGGGACACGACACAGGGAGGCAAGGAAACCTTCCTTGTGTGTCCCAGCACAATTGCTGTTTGTTGTTTGTTTGTTTGTTTGTTTGTTGATCCTCACCCAAGGATATTTTATCCAGTGATTTTTAGAGAGAGTGGAAGAAAGGTGAAGGAAGGAGAGAGAGAGAGAGAGAGAGAGAGAGAGAGAGAGAGAGAGAGAGAGAGAAACATTGATGTGAGAGAGATACATCAATTGGTTGCCTCCCACATTTGCCTTGACCAGGGATGGAGATGAAGCCTGCAACCAAAGTACATGCCCTTGACCAGAATCGAACCTGCAGCCCTTCAGTCCACAGGCACGCTCTGACCGCTGAGCCAAACCAGCCAGGGATCCCAGCACAATTCTGTTTCCTTCCCACAATGCCCTCCACATCTGCTTAAACACGTGCCTCAGCTCCCACCCGTGTGTAGCTCACTTTGGGTTCTACAGCTCGCTTTGCTACTCAGTGCAGGCCTTTGCATAGTCTGCGGGCAGAGGCATTTCCTTCAGGTTGTGTGTTTTTTTTTTTTGTTTTTGTTTTTTTTTGATTTTTTTTTACAGAGAGGAAGGGAGAGGGATAGAGGGTTAGAAACATCAATGAGAGAGAAGCATCCATCAGCTGCCTCCTGCACACCCCCTACTGGGGATGTGCCTGCAACCAAGGTACATGCCTTTGACCAGAATCGAACCTGGGACCCTTGAGTCCACAGGCCGATGCTCTATCCACCGAGCCAAACCAGTCAGGGCTCCTCCAGGTTTAATCTCCCCAACAGAAGGGAGAAGGAAAGGCAGCGGATCTCAGCGTGATCCACACCGGGACGGGTGCAGGCTCACACTCATTCCCGGGCCTTGTCTGGCAAACGCCTGAGGTGGAGAGCACATGCTGATTTCAGAAACCTGCTCAGTGGGAGGTGCCAAGCACACAGGTTTCCAAAAAAGAAAGCACTGGTGTTTGTAACTCCGACAAAATACTTAAAATCCGTAGAAAAATAAAGAGGCTATCGCAAAGACCAGTGCACGTGCAAATGGGATTTAACACATTGGCCATATTTGCTCCCAATTTTTAGAAAATAGAACACTTTACAGAGTTGTAGCCCCTTTTACGCTCTTCCCTGAAAACGCCCCTCACTCAACCTACCTCCTCAGAAGTAAGCAAAAAATAGCGCTTCCTTTCCTCGCGTGTTTTTCTATTTTGATTACACGGCCATAGTCACAGGTCCATAAACAGAACAAAGCACTGTTTCGCAGTGCAATTCAGCTCTGTGTACAGACACACACATTTGTGTCTGTTCAATAGACGCTAAGGAACCGTCTGCCTGTTTGTTCTGTTATAAAGACATCCAAACACGCTGGATTCCCCCACCGTGCTAAGCCTGATGGGCAGGCAGCAATCAGATTTTCAGACCACACACAGGTTTTGCTGGAAACCTCATTTTTCAATAAGAACAACTTCTTGCGCCCTGGCCAGCTTGGCTCAGTGGATAGAGTGTCAGCCTGTGGACTGAAGAGTCCCGGGTTCAATTCCAGTCAAGGGCACATGCCCAGGTTTCAGGCTCAATCCCCATTAGCCGGCGTAGAGGAGGCAGCCAATCAATGATTCTCTCTCGTCATTGATATTTCTATCTCTCTCTCCCTCTCCCTGCCTCACTGAAATCAATAAAAACACTTTTTTAATAAAAAACAACTTCTTGCACTTTTTACACACTTAGTGACAAAATCGCTGATTGAATAAACTTCCAAGAGCCCCATGAAGAAACTGTTTGCGGTCCTTCGCGTGGTCACCGTGATGAGTGGGTCGCTGGCAGTTATCTGCAGGGGACTGTACACACGGCTGGCCTTTACCTGAAAGAATCAGGAGCTCGATGATCTCGGCATCACCCAGGAACGCAGCCACGTGCAGCGGAGTGCGCTTCTCCGAGTCCTGCAACCAGGGCAACAGTAAGCAAGTCAATGTGGCCGCAGGGGCCTTTGGGAGACACAGCAAGACAACCCACCATCTGAGGCTCACACGTGGGAGAGCGCGAAGGCCAGACACCTACTCAGGCGAGTTCCGCTTACACGTTTCCCTCAGCATCTCCCCCAGGCGCATGCACGCTACATCCCATTCTCTGAGTCTGTGTCCTGTTGCCTCGCTCTCCTGCTAGGGAAGGTCAGCTCCGGTCAAGGATGGCCCATCATGCACTAGATGATGGAACCGAATTTATTTTTAAGCCTCAGTGATGGCTAAAAACACCATTCTACCTGCCCGTACTGCATAGCTCAAAGCTTTCAATGGTTTATTTTCTTTCTGGCATTTTTCACAAGGACACTGAACATAAGAATGGTCATTTTCTTCTATCTCCATTCACTGTGGCCTGCACACTTCCCATTCATGTAATACTTGCTGAGTGCCCACTATGTGCCAGGAATCAATGTGTGGGGACAGGAGGTGACTGTGAAAGGCTCAGTCCCTGCCTTAAGCAGGCTAACAATAGTCATGAACACAAATGACACAGTAAGATCATTTCAGATGGTGACGACAAAGTTAAAGCAGGGTGATGGGACCAAGTAACTGGAAGATGGGAATAAACTCCCTTAGAGTGCTCAGGTAAGGCCTTTCTGAGGATGCTGACAGTGAGGGCTAAGTAGACACTGTTAGTTCTGCTTTATAGATGAGACACTGTGACTCAAATCAATTACAGAATTTCCTCAAGACCCCATAAGTGCATAGCAGAGCCAAGCTGAGCTCTTCCCCACTCTATGTCCTTGGCCAGGCCTTTAACGTACTGTGCTCAGGGCAGTACAATAACACGCAGGGGGAAACTGCTTCCCCGTCTGTACGTCGGAGATAGGAATGCCTACCTGATAGAACTGATGGGAGAATTCAAGGAAACGCAAGTCAACAAAGCCGGGCAGCCACGAGGCTTGGCCATGCACAGCCAGTGCTCCGCGCGGAGCCATCGTGGCCACCAGCACAGACAGTCCTGTGACGTCTTCCCTCCAAGCCTGAGAACTCTCCGGATCAAGCCCAGGTCTCACTCCCGCTTATCCCTAGAGCAGCAACAAACTAGGTGCTCAGCAGGAACCGGCCAAACCGAACTGGTCTGCGTGCTTGGTCTCCCCCACAAACATCCCGCCATTGCGCCATAACGACGGCAGCCTAAGTCTGCATGCTGCCTCTGAGGTTTCTCCTAAAACTAGCCTGCGTTTTCGTTTCCAGAGATTCACGGATTCATGATTAATCTTACTCCTCCTTCCTGTGATGACCTGATGATACAAGCCACCTCACAACCCTGGATTGGGCCAAGGAGATTCTTCTATTTTCTGACAGCTCGGCCCTCTGCTCTTCCAGACTCGCTTTTAGACACTTCATGACTCACTAACACCTAAAACAGGTGGCAGGCAGGGGACACAGCAAGGGCTGATCTCCCACCAGTCTATTTGTTAGGTGGGCTGGTAATAGGCTTTATGAAAGGATGCACTAACTTTTAAGTAAATAAAAAGAGGAGTCTGGCCAGGCGAGTGTGGCTCAGTGGGTTAGAGCATCATCCTGTGCCCCCGAAAGGTCACAGGTTCGATTTCCAGTCAGGACATGTACCTGGACTGCAGGTTCGATTCCCAGCACCGGCCAGGGCACATGCAGGAGGCAACCAATCGGTGTTTCTTTCTCTCTCTTCTCCCTCCCTTCCTCCCTAAAATCAATTGGGAAAAAATATCTTCAGTGAGGATTTAAAAAATAAAAAGAGGAGTCTGCATAAGCTGGGAATGTATGTTGTCGATGTATGCTGCAGTAATTATTACACATAAGTGGAAATCGGGCAGGCGTGCAACTGTTCTATATGAAACCATGGTATGCCTTGGAAAATTCAGTAAGATACACAACTATGGTTTGCCCTCTGCTCACTAGAGCACCTTTTCTGTGAAAATAAAGCTTCAATATTTGAAAACACGTTGGCTCATTTGAGAATCCAGTGTATTAACTGGTGTGATGGATTATGCAAGTAACCGAGACCAGACTTGCACAAATGTTTTCTATTTCTGTTTCTTCTGGTGAGATCGCTCCAAGCACTTTCCATGTCAGCCTCATATTCCCTTTCAATCCCTACTACAGCCACCAAAACATTTCTGTTGGGTCTTGGGATAAAAGTCATATAATTACACGTTCTCCTGTGAATTGAACTAGTTGCAGGGCTTGGTTCAACAAATTAGACCTTACCTAAGTGATTTCAACAAGGATTAACCCAACCCAAATATGACTTCATTTGACCTGAAGCAGAGTCAGTGCTCTGTTGAGAATGCGACCTCCAATAAAGTCAAGAACACCCTCGTATCTAAACCTGCTGGCCTGTTATTATATGCCTGGTCTTGCCGATTTTGTGACCCCTTTTATGACACTTTCATGACATGGCTTGTTGAAACCAAAGTTTTTATAGTATAAAATGGGTGTGTTCTGTGAGATCATATTGTAAAAATTTTTGATCGTTAAATCCAAGTGTCCCTGTTGCTATGCATCGAAAAGTTTCCTGTAGCTTCTAGTACATCTACGCATTTCTATTACGTTTTAAAAATATACTTATATTGATTTCAGAGAGGAAGGGAGAAGGGAAGAGAGATAGAAACATCAATGATGAGAGAGAATCATTGATAGTTGCCTCCTGCACATCCCTTACTGGGGATCGAGCCCACAACCTGGGCATGTGTCCTGACTGGGAATTGAACCGTGACCTCTGGTTCATAGGTTGGCACTCAACCACTGAGCAACACCAGTAAGGCTACGCATTTCTACTACTGACCAAGGGTTACTGCACTTGCTCTCTCACTGGCGCCTGAGTGATGCACAGGATCCTGGGTCAAGGGCAGATTCAGAGCCACAGCCATGATCATGCTCCATCGGGTGAGACTGTCCAGCAGTTTGCAGCTCATTCTGTGCCTCAACTCAAGGCCACGCTGCTTTTTCCTAAGCCAGACAAATGGGGTAGGAGGTGCAATGACAGGAGAGGGGGGAAGGCTCTGGGGGAAAGAGGGCTCTAGTAGTAACACTGGTAAAAATAGTTCTAGGCCAGTGATACCCTGGAGCGTCTAGAAGAAGAACCAAGACCTACCTGCTAATCATGGAGTGCTTTTAATTTTTTTTCAAAATGCCTTTTTATCTACTCTCCTACTTGACTCGCATTGCATCCTTATCAGGGGAGACACACGATTCAGAACTTTGTTCTTAAGTCTTATTATCACGATTTAAAAGAGGGAATCTGAGCCCTTGCTGGTTTGGCTCAGTGGTTGTGTCGGCCTGCAGACTGAAGGATCCCCAGTTTGGTTCCCATCAAGGGCACATGCCCGGGTTGCAGGCTCGATCTCCAGTAGGGGGTGTGCAGGGGATGGCCAATCAATGATTCTCTCTCATCATTGATGTTTCTCTCTCTTCCTCTCCTTTCCTCTCTGAAATTAAAAAAAAAACACACACACAAAAAAAAACACAAAAACACAACAACAGCCTTGACTGGTTTGGCTCAGTGGATAGAGTGTCGGCCTTTGGACTAAAAGGTCCCAGGTTCGATTAAGGTCAAGGGCATGTACCTTGGTTGCGAGCACCTCCCCAGTAGGAGGTGTGCAGGAGGCAGCTGATCAATGTTTCTCTCTCATCAATGTTTCTAACTCTTTATCCCTCTCCCTTCCTCTCTGTAAAAATTCAATAAAATTTAAAACAACAACAACAACATATATTCAAAAATAGTAATAAAAAAAAAGGGAATCTGAGCCCTTGAATTGGGCTGTATGACTTGCCCAGCACAGTGAATATGTTGAAGAATGAGGCTTCCCATCTGCATCTGAAGGCTGACCTAACGGTAGTTTCTGGATCAAAGTTAGAATCCAGGAGCAGCCAGGACGCTCGCAGCCTCAGCAGAGTGGCCGAGCCACGTGCTCCTGCACTAGCTTTCTCCTCCTCTGTGGCCCAGTGCACCCTGTGTGATAACCACGCTGATGAATGGCGATGTGGCTCTGGCACCACCACGAACCCAAGAGGAGAAAACACTTCAAAAGCAGGCACAGTAAGACCAGCACCCACTGAAGACGGCTCATTGGAGTAGCTTTTAACAGACTGTTCATGTACCACAAAAAGAGAGATCTTTCTCCGTTACCCTGTACCTCCTATTCCAAACGGCCCTTCGCAAACAGACCCATGAAAAGACGCAGGTTTCTCCAGAAGGAAGGAAGGTAACCCTCCCTCTATGAATAGCCAGAGACGCACACAGCCCATTGGCGTCTGAGCTAGATGTGCAGAGTGTCAGGGAGAGACCAGGCAGAGGAAGTGTCTGCTGTCTGTTTACCAAGGAAGCAGATGAAAGAAAACAGGGAACTTGAAGTATATACACGTGCAGTGGGCTTGACAGGGGCAGGGAGTTTATTCTGGCAGCTACGAATACTGTGCAGGCTGAGGGGGTGGCCCCCGCCTTTGTTTTAAAGATGAAGAATTGTTTATCACATGCTTTGGAGACTCTCAGAAGTGCACGATCTAATCTTCACTGCAAGTATCAGTCGTTGCGCTAAAACAAACATCCCTCCCTCCATGCAAATATCTTAGGTACCAAGACAGACAGATGGAGCAACACTGAGAAAACAGGCCGGCAAGACCTTCCCGTCATGAAATGCGAGGTTCCCATCGTCAACCCACGCGCCCCATGAATCCAAGGGGCAGGGAGGGAAGTGACTGACAGCTGGGGCCCGACGAGCTTCGTGTGCTACCCAGCAGGTCCCCTGGAGCAAGGCGATGTCTACGGAACCTGAACACAAAACAGGTTCCCTGGAGAGACTGCAAACCACATGAGGAAAAGAGCTGAAGACACGAAGACACGTCACAGACTGAAGTCAAGCAAGAGGCTAGTGAGAAAGATACTTGGTTTTGAGGTGAGAAATGAGAAGAAGTTTGTAAAGAAGAAAGCAAAGGAGAGAAGCCTCCTGTTTCTTTTTAAAATCTTGTTTACTTTCGCGTTGGAACATCTCACAGATCTACACAAGCACAGAAAATGACAGGCCTGCATGTTCCTACCAGGAAAAATCGAGCATGTTAACCTTTTTCTATGTCCGTTTCAGACGTTGTTTTAAAAGACAGCTTTGGGGGTACAGCACCATGAGAACTGTGACTTACTTGTACTGAAAATAACGGAGAGAGAGAGAGAGAGAGAGAGAGAGAGAGAGAGAGAGAAATGGATCAGGCTGTTTTCGTTCTTCACCGTTACAAATGGTGCTGTAATGTACATCTTTCTACATGTTTCCCTGTGCATATGTATAAGAATTTCTCTAGAGCAGATACCAAGAAAAGGAAGTAGCTCAATCTTAGGGTATATTCATAGTCAACTGTACTAGGTATTGTCAAATAGCTCTCAAAAATAATTTTAATAATTTACACTCCCACTGGCCACCTAATAGGTCCTTTTCCCCACATTCTTGCTAGTATTTGATGTTATCAACTTTATTACTCTGCCCATATGATGTTCCTGACATGGTATTTCACTAAGTACAAGTGAGATTAAGATCCTTTTCTTATGTTTATTAAAAGTTCAACTGCAGCCCGGCCAGCATGGCTCAGTGGTTGAATGTCCACCTATGAAGCAGGAGGTCACGGTTCGATTCCTCGTCAGGGCATAGGTCTGGGTTGTGGGCTCGATCCCCAGTGTGGGGCTTGCAGGAGGCAGCTGATTAGTGATTCTCTCTCACTGATGTTTTCATCTCTCCCTCTTCCTTCCTCCCTGAAATCTATTTTAAAATATATATATTTTCAGGAGAGGAAGCTGGAATTATAAAATATTTCAACTGGAAAGGTATTAGAGACATCCAGAGAGTTTAACTAATTGGCTCAAAGTCACATGGTGTTCATGGCAGTGGTAGAACTGCTCATTCATACAAATGACAAAATATTTACTGGGCCTACTATGTGCCAGATACTGTGCTAGGTCTGAGGACACCATGGCATCAAGAGAAAAGTCCAGGCCTTTACGAAGCCTCAATGGATCCTGCCCTCTTGCCCCCAGTGGGCTGTGCACTATAGTAGACTGATATTAGATTAATCACACCGGTCAGCAAAGAGCAGATACACACATGTTAGAAAATGCCAAACAGACAAAGAAAGAGTGTGGCATGAAAGGAGACAGCTACTCCGAGCACAACAATACCTCTTAGTTACCGGGTCTGTTTCTCGCTCCCTCTTTTATGGGGATGGCAGGGGAAGGCGAAGTGGGAGGGGCGGGGCTGAGGGGAATTAAAAGCAAAAGCTTATAATAACAATTTCTGTGCTCCACCGAAAATCATCTTAGCTGAAAGGATTAGTGTCTCTTTATCAAGTTCTTTTTCAGCCTCTGGGTAGACACCGTATAAACACAGTTTATATGCAAACAGATAATAAAAATCGCCATTGCAGTTATCGGCACCTAAAGTACTAGATCAGCTCAACGCAACAACATGTTAGCAATGATTATCCTCTGGGTGAGTGATTTTATGGGTCCTTCACTCTCTTCCTTCTTGGCCTGTATTTCAAGTCTTGTAGACAATGCAGTTCAGAAACAAGAAAACAAAATTCCTTTGTATATAAGAAAACAATTTCCTATTTTAAAAAAACCACATATCTCTAATAAGAGCTAGTTTTAAATATTATACGTAAATAGTAAAGCACTGGACATTATTTCCTGTGCAAGGCCTTAATTATCTCGCAGTAGGTTTTAAAGAATTGATACGTGAATAAAAATTAAAAATTGATATGTGAACGTTTCCTTGCGAAGGACAAAACATTTTGTTTGTGACCGCATATGGGAAGACTGCAACTGTGTACTCTCCACGGAGCCACCGAAGCGCTGCCCTACACATGCATCATCCACTCTTCTTTTCTTTTCATTATTACCAGTAACGTCAGAGAGGAAGGAAGAGGGAGAGAGAGAGAGAAACATCAATGATGAGAGAGAATCATTCATCAGCTGCCTCCTACACAGCCCCCTCTGGGGATTGAGCCCGCAACCTAGGCATGTGCCCTTCAATCAGCATTGAACCGAGGGCCCTCTAACCTGGGACCCTTTAGTCTGCAGGTTGACACTCTATCGACTGGGCCAAACCAGCTAGGGCACATCATTCAGTCTTTTTTTTTTTTAATTGATTTGTTACAGAAAGAAAGGGAAAGGGATAGAGAGCCAGAAACATCGATGAGAGAGAAGCATTGATCAGCTGTCTCCTGCACACCACCCACTGGGAATGTGCCCACAACCAAGGTACATGCCCTTGACCGAAATCGAACCTGGGACCCTTTAGTTTGCAGGTTGACACTCTATCCACTGAGTCACACCAGCCAGGGCACATCATTCAGTCTTTAAAAAAACCCAGGGAGAAGGACCACGGATGTTCTGTTAACCCAGTTTTACAGGAAAGGAGTCAAGGCTGACTCCAAGAGCTAATGACTTGCCCAAAACCACGCACCAACACTGGGTGCCTCTGGGCTTCCTGCTTCCACAAGCTCTGGGTTCTCTCACAGCAGTGTACAGGCCTTCTTATCTGGTACAAATCCCTCTCCAAGTAAGAACCTGCGTCCACCCTCCTCACAGCACTCTGAAGGCCTTGGGTCCTACTCTGATCTTTCCTGTCAAGTGACCTGCAGGACAGGGACAGGGACAGGGGCACGGACACACACACACACATACACACTTGCATTGGAAGCATCCTCCAATGGTCAAGAGAACGCAGGCTCTGGCGTCAGAATGGCCTGACTTTGAATCCCTCCTCTGTCACTGTGTGACTTTGGGCAAATAACTCAGCCTCCCTGACACTCATCTTCCTTTTCTGTAAAATAAAACAGGATCAAACCAGACATCCCACAAATATCAGTCACCCTAGTGTTATGATTATCACTGTGGACATCTTTGTGGCGTCTCCTGATTGTTTTCGATCCCTCTTAGTGATTGGACAAAATAAGAAGACTCAAACAGTTTCTGGAGAAACTTTCCTGGTAAGAAATGGTATTTGCCAGGACGAGGGCGGAAGTGCCTCCTCACAGCATCAGGATCCGTTCACTGGAAGCCTACCCACAGGGAGAAACGTTTCATTCATAGTGACTATGGGCATCCACACGCGGCAGCATCGAAAGTTGAACTTATTTGAGAAAACACACTTCAAGGGGCACAGTGATCATGCAAAAGATCTGACTCGCTTTATGAAGTGCACAGAAGGGCTTTATAATGATTTTTACAATAGGCCGAGGAGAGGGATGTGAGGCAAACAGGGGGTGGGGAAGGTAGTTAGGGTAAAGGTGGTCTAGTACATGGTGATGGAAGACGACTTGACTTTGGGTGGTGGGTACACGATGCAGTAGGAAGATCACGAGTCCTACACATGTACACTTGAAACCCACATAACCTTGTTAACCAATGTCACCCCAATAAGTTTAATAGACAAAAACAAAAGGAATACTTTCTACACTGAAAGGAAGCGCTGTGCATGGCGACTTCCCGGTGAAGCCACCGGAACGGATCTAAGAACAGAGGCCTTGAGGAAATTGTCCAGGCAACGTTTTTTAAAATAATTCAAGCCTGCCTTATATGTTCTAGTTTATGAACATCTTTACAGCACCCGGTGAACGACGCCCAGTTGCTTCACTTCTCAGGGCCGGGCAAGCAGAAGAGACTAGAAAAATACTTGTTGACACACGACTGGCTCACGGTCAAAAGGAGAACACCCTTGTCACCAGGTTTAATGTCAAACAGCCAGCCCTTTCCCTTTACAAGGTTCTTCCTCCCTGGAGTCAAATCACCCCGCGGCCGTGTGCTGAGCACCGCCATCTCTTATCTAGCACGCTTGTAAGCAGAGCATGCGTTTAGCTACCTGCCCCGTGTAATTTAGGGGTCAAGATCTTTACAACGATGACTCATGTTTGGAGCCCTGACCTGCCATGTCAGAAGTTCAGCTGCCGGGCAGGGCCTCTGTGAGAACCCCAGGCCACAGGCACGTGGTATGGGGGTGGGGGGGGGGGAAGCTGTGCAGGTGCTCAGGCCAATGGCCAGCACTGACCACAGACACATGAGCAAAGACATCTCCAGATGACTCCAGCCCCCATCTGTCAATCTCCTAGCTGACGAGTCCCCCCAGCTGAGCCCCAACATCATAGAAAAGAAAAGCTACCCCGCTCTGCCCTGTCTGAATTCCTAACCCACAAAACCCACGAGCATCACACAATGGCTGTTACTCGCCACTGCAAGTGGGCTGGGGTGTTACGCAGCAATAGGAACCGTCCCGTGAGGTTCCGACGTGCTCTCTGAGTTATTAGAGAAAACAACATTATGTTTGGTGTTAAAAGCCCTTATTTGTTTCCCAATCCAGGGCAAGCAGGCAGTCACTGATAAACGATCTACACGGCAACTCTCGAACAGAGGCATTTACTAAACCCCAACACCATTTCTTGTGAACCAGCAGCAGCCAGGGACTGTACATGCAGGATCCTGGGGGCTTTGGGGACTTCACTGTCCTCAGAAAAGTCACTCTTTACCTCTGTCCCCTCTCAGGAATGAGCTGTCTCCTCGCCTCCCCCTCACACATTTCTCCCCCATCTCTACTGCTCAAGCCAGGAGCCCAGGAGTCACGCATGGCACCTCCCTCTTCCTTGCCCCTCACGTTGAATCCCGCATCAAACCGTGTGTGAGCTCCCTCCATGAAGTACCTGCGAGCAATCACATCTCCCCCAGAGCTCCTGAGGGCACAGCAGCCTGGACCACAGGTGCCGCCCAACTCCAGGTTCCTCCTTCCACCCCACCCCCAGATGCGGGCTGCCTCCCCTCCCAGTCCTTCTCACACAGCAGCCAGGGCGACTTTTTAAAACATTCACCAGAACCATTTGCATTTAGGCTGAACCTGAACTCCTCACTCAGCCCTGATGGCCTGGCCCCTCCTCACCTTCCCTCCAGCCTCCTTTTCCTCCACTTTCTCTCTCTTACTCACTGGCCTCCAGGCCTGCTTTCCATTCCTGCCGCTTGTCACTCTCTCCCCAACCCCTCAGGGCCTTTGTGCATGTCTATCTGAACTGAAACTTGAACCTCATCTTCTTATGGCCCCCGTTTCTCATGACCAGTCTCAGCGCAACTGTGGCCACAGCCCAGAGGGCTTCTTCCCTGGCACCTTCGGTTCCAGATCACAGCACACTGTCCTTCACACATATGCACCTACTGACCCATCCCCTTCACCAGCCTGCTGGCCGTCTTTTCACGACACTGGAAGCTCCTGTGGGCAAAGCCTAGGCCTGTGCCCACCACTGTTGCACACCTGTCACATCCCTCCTCCCGCCTCCTGTCCCCCCAAACTTCCATTTCCTTCCAGTTGGACCATGGCTAGTAGTTCTCCGAGTGTGGTCCCCGGCCAGCAGCAGCGGCACCTGGGACATGGAAGAAACGCATGTTCTCATCCCCCACTCTGGACCTCCCAAAACAGAAACTGAAGGTGAGGCCCAGCAACTTGTCCTGTGAAAGACTCCAGGATCTGAAGCACGTGCAGATTCAAGAACGACTGCCACAGACTATTCTAGAGACTCTCATTCTACAACCGTGTCCCAAAATGTAAGCATATTCCGCTGGTTTTGAGGGACAGTACTAGGTATTAGGTTAACATAAATTTTAAAAAAGGTCAGCATTCAAAGCCAAATGGCTTTGGAAAACACTGTGTTCAAAGACGGTGAACCCATTTTCTTAAGGCAGGATTTCTCAGACTCATGCATATGGCGATGTGCATTGTAAATCATTAAAACACAGGGAAACTGGCAGAACTACTTCCCCACTTTACTTAGCCACAAAACCTCTTTGTTCCTCTCCTAAACTACTGCCAGATTTGTTCTGGACCCTGAGAAACACACTTTGGAAAATGTCCTAGTGTAGGCTTTCCAGAGAAACCCTTTCTAGCACCATCCACTCCATGCGTCTATGTCCTTGGCGGTCGCTGCTGTGAGCTTTGTGCATCTTCACCTTCTTTGCTCTTGCCTATAGTTGAAGATAAAAGCTTCACAGTAGGCACATCGCAATGTCTTAATGTCAGTAGACAGAACTCTGGTCTTTGTCAAACCTGGAAGTGTTGATCAGGGCACACCTGGAAGGAGAGAACATGGCAGCAAGCCCAGGTGGAATTGGAGAGCAGCAATGAGGTCCCTGCCTCGGGTGTGAGAGAACCGTCCTCTCACGAGCACCCCAGACCCTGCTTTGTACCTCGGGCTGGGGGAGCCTGGTTTTCTCCCCCAGGAGAATGAGGCGGGGAGTCAACATTGCACAGCTGACTGAAGACTCTCTGGTCCTGGCTGACCCAGCAACCTGGAGAAGGCTGAGCCAGCTTGGAAACGGAACATTAAAATGCCCATGCCACACAGCCAGTGTTTACTTGATCAGAGCTAAGGATCTGCTTCCTAATGAAATTTTACAAGCTCAGTTGAACACAGAAAACATTTGCTTCTCTAAAAGCAGCCCAGCCTGTGTGACTCAGTGGCTGAGCGTTCACCCATGAACCAGGAGGTCATAGTTTGATTCTCGGTCAGGGCACATGCCCAGGTTGAGGGCTCCATCCCCAGAAGGGGGCGTGCAGGAGGCAGCCCATCAATGATTCTCTCTCATCACTGATGTTTCTATCTCTCTCTCCCTATCCCTTCCTCTCTGAAATCAATAAAAATATATTTTTTTAAAAATGATGTGTCAGGGTAGGATCATGGACTGTAACAAATGTACCACTTTGAGGGGGTATATGGACAAGGTGAGGCCATGTCTGCGGGGCTGTAGGGAGTATATGAAAAATCTCTTCCTCTCAGTTTTGCTGGGAACCTGAAATTGTTCTAAAAAGATAAAAGTCTATTTTTTTTAAAGTTCAATAAAATTAAAAGTTTCTAAAGATCTTTTTAGTCATGCTTTAAATCAGATTGAGAAAACATCAATTGCCCAGTTATTACCTCTACCATTCGTAACAACAGTGGTGGTAGTAGAGCCTTGGAGAAGGAGGGGATAAGGATAGTGGGTTGGCTTAAACCCTCCCACCATCCCCACCCCATATCCACCCATGCACTTCCTGACACTGTTGCTTTAAGGGTCCTGGCCACTCCGGGAGTGTGCAAGGACTGACATGTCTGTTGTAGCACTGACCGTTTCCTTTGATGATGTGATTAGATGTCTGTCTCAGCCACCTGATCAATGAGTCAGGAAGTCAGGGACCCTGTCCTATTCAGCATATCGCCCCAGCCCCTGGCCCAGTGCCAGGAACTCGACAGAAACTCAATATATGTCTGTTGATTGAATAGAAATGGAACAGCAGTGGTTCGATAGTTCATTTAACTGCCACATGTGTTTTAAATATGGTGTTTTGATAGTCAAGTTTAATAGGGATTGAGGAAATACACCAACTAAAGTTAGGACATGCGTAACAGGACCTGTTTTGAAATTGCTCCACAGCTAACTGAAGTCTGACTGTGTCACTAGAAACAAGATGTTCATTGTAGAGCCCCGATGGATTTACATGAGCAAAATGCAAAACAGGGTCAATCATGGGATCTTTCCAGAACAGTTTCACATTTAGCCAAGGACTATTGAGTCATTCTTCAAAATTATGGGTGGTGAGTCCAGCCGGTATGGCTCAGTGGTTGAGCGTTGACCCATGAATCAAGAGGTCCAGTTCCATTCCCAGTCAGAGCACATGCCTTGGTTGCAGGCTCGATCCTCAGTGTGGGGCATGCAGGAGGCAGCCAATGGATGTGTCTCTCTCATTGATGTTTTTATCTCTATCCCTCTCCCCTCCCCTCTCTAAAAGCAATAAAAACATGTTTTTTTAAAATATATATTATGGGTGATAAAACCTTCCTTAACTTTTAAAATTATATCTACAAAATCTACAAAATGCTGTATAAATAAAACTCTGTCCCCTAACAAGTATTCTTTTAATAGGAAGCTCAGAATGAAGGTATTTGCATGTGTCCCCATTCTGTACCTGCCTGAAGTCAAACTGTCATAACAAAATCAGACTTCTCTGACACCTAGAATCTTGCCAAAAGCCAAGATTTCTGAATATTACTTTATGGCAATGGTACATATTTGTTGTTCAGTTTTCCTCTTTAAGAGAAATGGCATTAAAGGTTTTATGATATGAATGACCTGTACACTGGAATATGATTTATCTCTGAAGGAATTCTATTCCCTGCCTCCCGGTTTTATTAAGGTATAATTGACAAATAAAATGGTAAGACACTTAAAGTATACAACATGATTTGATATATGTATACACTGTGAAAAGATTCCCCCATTGAGCTAACACCTCATGTATTTACCCTTTAATTTGGATTCCACATATGTGATAGCGTGTAGAACTGTTTTTCTCTGACTGAATTATGTTCCTTAGCATAATATCCTCTAGGTCCATCCATGCTGTCACAAGCAGCAGGGTTTCCTTCTTTCAGGCTGGAGAATATCCCACTGTATGCTTGTAGCACATTCCCTTCACCCGTCATACCCCCGGGACCCCTGGCTTGTCACACTCGGCTGCTATGAAATGATATCGTGAACCTGAGTGCTTCCATCTTCCGGAGTTAGTGTCTTTGCTTTCTTTAGATAAATACCCACAAGTGGAGTTGCTGAATCATGGGGTGGTCCTATTTTTATTTTTTGAAGAAGTTCCATACTGTTTTCCATAGTGACGGTACCGATTTAGAGTCCCATAAACAGTGTAAAGGGTTTTTTAAAAATAAAATGAGAGTATTTGAAGACAAGGGTGAGGGGTATTTAACACATCACACAGTGGTTCCCTCTGGGGGGATTCCCTCTGGGGGAGGTGACAGGCCAGAAAGCCTATGGCTTCAGCTCTGTCCCTTATCCCCAGTTTGTCTGGGGCCTCTGGGGATGGGAGGGATGCGGTGGGAACAAGCCACGTCCTCTCTCACCAGCTGATGCGCTGGTGGAGGGAGGCAGACAGAAGACACACACACACTACGTGTTGGGTGCTGAGAGGTGGCAGCAGGAGAAGGTTAGAGGTCAATGTGGGGCTGTTTCACATGGGAACATCAGGGAAGGCATCCCTGATGAGGTGGTTTTCATGCAAAGACATGAGTGACACAAGGGCCACGTGTTTACACTGGGGCAAAGCTCTACATCTATAAAATTTTCTTTTGTTTTGTTTTTTTTAAGTAGATCTGGCAAAGTGTTAACAAGTGTTCCATCTCCGAGGCAGGCTCACAGTTACTCTCTGTTTAAAAATGTTCATGATGAAACCAGAGGAGTTTTTTGAAGTCCACTGCCATCCACTCCTGACAGATCAGGAAGACAGATGTCAGACGGCTCCGACTGCTCCCGATGGCATCTCTCGAGCCCGTGGCTGCAGGTGCTCTTTCCTTGGGGGGCCTGCAGCCTGGGGGCCCCTGAGAAACAGCCGGGAACCGGCAATGCTGCCTCGCTGTCCGCTATGCGTGCTTGCTTGGCTACCCACCTGCATTTATCTACCTACGCTGGCTTCCCAAACCCAATACATGTCTTGCCCAAAACGGTGTTCTGCTTTGGAAGGGAGGGGGCAGAAGAGGAGGGGGCAGAAGAGGAGGAGCCGATCCAGCACGTGTGTGTTAACTACGGGGAAAGGCATCTACACAAAGCAGTGAGGACACGAGGTGTAAGTCAACGTGATGCACTGACCTCAAAAGACAGGACCTCTGGGAGCTGGAGGGACCTCAGAGGCCACAATCGCCTAATCAATGCCCCGCATCTATGATGCAGCTTTAATGTTTTTTCCCTCTTTTTTCCTCTCTAAGTTCTTTGCCAACATAAGCTTAGCTTTCATCTCAAGATCTATTCTACTGTGTTCGCACTGCATCCCTTCCCATCCTGGGACTGGGGAGAGGGAGCGAGATGCCAAATCCTATTGTCATATAATACACGTTAACAGCTTGACTAAACAGATGAGGGCAGCCCAAGTGTAAAAAGACATTTTTGAGGTTATTCAAACAAAATAAAGTTGAATATACACTGGGTATTAGATAATATTAAGGTATTATTGTTCATTTTACTTGGCATAATGGTGGTGTGCATGTGTGTGTATGTGTGTGCGCATTCACATCTGTTAGTGATACTTTAAAATATAGGATCATGGGTTTGCTATCATACGGGACCTACAAATCTAGCAATTGTAGTCTCTCACAGTGTAACAGACTTGAAACATCACCTAGGCCAGGCATGGAAAAAACATTTCCATTTACAGGCCAACCCCAATTTAATGGGGATGGGCTAAGAGACCGTGGTCTTTATGAGTCAAAGAAAAAGAGTTAGGATTCATTAGCGATGTTGGCCAAGGGCTCAAGTTAGGACCGTAGGGCCATATGTACTGTTATTAGCACCGTGAGAACCCCGTCTAGTGGTCTCCTAGGGAGCTCATTACTTGTCAAGGCAACTCATTACTTCTTCAGACAGCTGTCTACTAAGTTATTTTTCATATTTTGAGCTGAGATATTATTTTCTGTAGCTTACAACCACATGACATAATGATTAAGTTTAGTTCCATTTGGACTTGACTGTGTTTGAACTACCCGGGAACATTCTCCTGTCCCTTCCAAGTTTAAAACATCTCGCGGTCCTCCAAGCCTCCCTCACATGGCACAGACACACCCCTCCATCCTCACCACTCACCCGCGACAGGCGCCAAGGTGCCGCTGCCCCACCCACCGTAGCACAGGAAACTGTTGATGTCATGTTGCCAAAGCATAAACCCCAAAATGCTGTGACTGGGTTAAAGTTTTGGTTTGCAGAATCTCTGCGTTCATTTTTACTTCAGATGCTCTTCTATCTTGAGCTCAATTTGGCTAGTCGGTTGAAGCCTTCTAAAATCTTTCTCACCGTCCTGGCCAGGTGGCTCAGTTGGTTAGAGCATCCTCCCATCCACCAAAAAGAGGCTGAGAGCTCTATTCCCGGTCGGGGCATATACCTTTGATACCCTATCTCTCCCCCCTTCTCCCTTTCTCTCTCTGAAGTCAATACAAACATATGTTAAAAATAAACAGAAAAAAAACACACTGCACAGAAAAGTGGTGATCGCTCGAATTCCCTGGAATCCTGTAAGACCCTGTGAGACCAAGATTGCTAAGTATACACCGGAGTCCATTTGCTCCAACTGGGGACACAGCTACGCTCATCGCCCCTCCCCTCCCACCCCACCATCCTGCGCAGTTAGGTGCGGCTATGCCTGAGCTCTGGTGGAGGGGAGGGGAGTGTACCACTTCCGAGCTGACCCGTAAAGCCCTCCCAGGCTTTGCTTCCATGCTCTTCCCCTCTGGCTGGACTGCAGCCGAACCCCTCAGGTGACATCGGAAGCCACATGTTGGCACCTGGAGCCCTACCTGGAAAAGAGCCACCTCTCTAACGTGTCCATAAGAGAACCAACCTTCTCTCCTATTTGAGAGTCCATGTGTTACAGCAGTTAACCCATCTGACCAATCCAGTAGAATTAAGTTACAGCTAAAATGAAGCTCTCCTAACTGGTATCAGTCTGCAACCGTCACTCTCCTAAGGAGCCAGAGGCCATTCAGAGGCCAGGACGGTCCTTCTCCTGACCCATCGGCTCATGACCATCAGGAAGATGGGAACCTTGCCTCTGGCTCGCCTGGACTTGGGCCACAGTCACAAAGCACACGGGCAGATTGTGGTGATGTCAGGGCACCGCTTGCCCTGATCCTCAGAAACACGAATCCCGCCCCGCAGATCCTGGGCAGATGCCCGACTGCCTTCCCGGGCTCTGGCCCTGGCCTCGTCTATGCCTACTTTGCAGAAATGCCTCAAAACACTGCCCCGTTGTTGTCAGGGGAGAAGCTGCCAAAAGCTCTTTCAAAAAGCCACAGCGCCTGCATGGCCAGAGCGAGGCCGCACCTCATGGCCCACCTTCAATGAAGTATTCAGCCAATCGATCAATCGATCAATCGAGCAAGGATACACCCTCAGACAGTTCACGCCCCAAGCCGAGCTCCCCTGGCAGGGCAGATGGGCAGCACTCTTCCTGCTGCTTCTACTCAACATCAGAGAGATGGGCAGCACTCCTCCTGCTGCTTCTACTCAACACCAGAGAGAGCTCCCTCGCTGATGGCCCGGGCACTTAGGTAACCGAGTTATAGTAAGAGAATTAGCAGCACGTATTGCATATCACTGCTGTTCCACCCAGGTCCAAGCAACAACTCAAAGGGTAAATGATTGACTAACTCCTTCATCGCAGGTTCATTCTGAGATCTTCCCAATACAATGTTCTTCATCTTTTAGGAGCCATAGACCTTTCTACTTACTTGGTGCAATGTCTTGACCCTTTCACAGAGAAATACAAATGCCTACAGGTACACATGTACATGATCCCGGGTTCCTGTACCCTCCAGGGCAAGGGGTCAGCAACCACTCCCTCTAAAGGGCCAGACTGTACAGAGTTTGGCTATTGGGGCCACACACAGTCCCCATCACAATTACTCAGCTCTTCGCTGCAGGGCAAACGTGGGCATGGCTATGTCCCACACGACTTTATTTATAGACTCTGGGCTTCGTATAATTTTCACGTCACTAAATAGTACCCTTTTCCTTTTTTCAGCCATTTCACAAATAAAAGCTATCATTCGTCAGTAGTCTGTACAAACACCGGTGACAGACCACAGATGGTCAGCCCCTGCTGTAGGGCATGGGTTCCAGATAGAAAAATATTGCATCTTGAGATTCACCCAAGGATATTTTTCCATTGATTTTTAGAGACAGTGGAAAGGAGGGAGGGGGGGTAACGAGAGAGAGAGAGAGAGAGAGAGAGAGAGAGAGAGAGAGAGAGAGAGAGAAACGTCGATGTGAGAGAGACACATGAATTGGCTGTCTCCTGTACGTGACACTGCCAGGGTCTGGGATCAAACCTGCAACCCAGGTATGTGCCCTTGACCGGGAATCGAACCCGAGACCCTTTGGTGCTACGGCCAACACTTTATTCACTGAGCAACACCAGCCAGGGCTTCACGACCTTCCATGAGGAATGTAGGCGGCAAACCTCAGCATCAGCAGTAACGGTGGCTGGGCCCCCAGCGGAAATCCCGGGTTCGTTCACCCCACATCCGAGCACTTTCACACAACGCACAAGTGCGGGCATGCTGGCCGCTACTTTTGAGTTACGGTCACTACGGGACCTTCTGCTGCATCTTGCTACGTAAATGTGTTGCTAGAGAAGCACAGCTACGCTATCACAAGTCTGATTTTTCATGTTTTGATAACCGTACTTCAGTGTCATTGGTTTCCTTTCTAACGCTAGACATTTCATTTCACGGACTTAAAACAGATTATTGGGAAGCAGTCCTGAGCTTTCACCAGCTCCCCAGGAGGCGCGGTGCGGGGAAGGGGAGGGGCCCGGCAGGAGCCCGGCGTCGCCTACCAGGGCATTCACGTCTTCCGTCTTGTGGATGAGCATGCGGATCTCCTCCGGGTCGCCGCTGAAGATGGCCTGGACCAGCGGGGGCTGCAAAGGCAGGAGAGTCTGAGTCACAACTATGACTAAATAATACATTCGACTGCATGCAGAGGCAGGAGGCTAGGAAAAGTGTGCCCCCAAGGGAATCCAACATGATCAGTTGGCAAAGATGGATCGGGCCCAGGCCTCCCTCCCTGGAAGTCTAGTGGGGAGACAGCTGCGTGAAGAAATAGCTATCACACGATGCGGAGGCTGTGACAGTCACATCTGACCTGGGGCTACAGGTGTGACATGAAAATCACCCACAGTTGAAATTGTCCCTGACAGGCCCTTAGCGTCCCATCATGGAAAGAACCAAATCTGTGATTTTGTGCAAATGGTCCCCTGTGACCCCCTCCCTGCACCTCTCATTAGACGATGTCCCTGGTACCCCATTCCTCAAGCAACCCGTTCCCACAGGACGTTAATGGCCATGCCATGCTGCTGGCCTCCTGAGCGCTTCCCTGTCAATGCTGGGAAACTTGGACATCATTCCCGAACACTTCCCATCGCGTGACCAGCAAGCCTGAGTACTTCAGACTCATCACACCCACTGCCTCCCCAAAGGGTGTGGTGTGAAGGCGGGTGGGGAGCAGGAAGGGGGGCGATACTCAGTGCTTCCTATTGGCTTCGCCTGCATCAAGCAAGACCCAATGCATAGTGGGTCTATCAAGTACGATGGAGACACAGCTGGAAGCGAAGCCAGCTCTGCTAGGGGCAGGCAGGTGAGGAGAAAGGTCCAGAAAAGCTTCAGGAAGCACCTTCATGAGATGAGTTTGCAAACGGAAGGAAGGGCAGGCCAAGCGAGCACAGCCCTGCACGGTCAGAGGCGCAGAGACACACAGAGCTGATGCATCAGACATGCTGCCAGCAGCCTGGCCACCAGGGTGGGGAGTAAGAGGACCAGGAGTGGGCTCTGGGCTGGGGCTGGGCTTGCCCAAGGGGTGTCAATCCTGGGCAAAGCCAGCTCCACACCTGCAGCTCCTTCCCCAGTACAACCAGGGGTAAGCACACTCTCCGCAGCCCAGCCTCTCGCAGAACTGTTTCCAGGAAGAAATGAGATAACATATGGGAAACCCCTCTAGAGCCATATAACCCTACACAAACAACACGCTTTCTTTATATATTTTTAATGCTTTTTTAAATTGATTTCAGAGAGGAAGGGAGAGGGAGAGGGAGAGGGAGAGGGAGAGGAGAGGGAGAGGGAGAGGGAGAGAGCAACATCAATGATGAGAATCACTGACCAGCTGCCTCCTGCACACCCCCTCCTGGGGATCAAGTGCACAACTCAGGCATGTGCCCTGACCGGAACCAGAATCGAACTGTGACCTCTGAGCCACACCCACTGAGCTCAACAGAAATACTGACTCTCGTTTATCTATTTCATGATCCTCTAAATGCTGTGAGCCCTGAGAGAAAACAAATCTCCACGCCCAGGAGCCACAGACGACAAGCAGAGGCAGAGCCCGGATCTCAGATCTCGGTGTGGAGTCAACAGTTGAGAAGTTCAAGTGCTGAGGGACAAGCCCATCCCCGGTGCTAGGCACCTCGGGGCATCACCCCAAGGAGGCAGCCAGGTAAGAAAGCCTCTCTTGCCCTCGCCAGTGGGAGGAACGCGCACGACGCTGTAGCATTCAGTCCTCGCACTTGTCAGGAAAGACCGAGGCTCAGGCCACGCTGGAGTGTTCCCAGGAGAGCCACCCCACAAGGCAGGGAGGCCAGCTCAGCCCTCGAGCAGGGCGGGTGCGGCAGCTTCCCCGCGCCCTCAGCACCGCCCCGGGCCTGCCTCCAAGGGCATCCCCAATGCCCAGAATGCCAGCGGGGGGCGGGGTGCACACTGTCCACACCCGGCCGGGCTCCGCTCACCGCTGCTGCGGAGGGGCTGTCAGTGCGTAGAACTGCCTGCACCCGCTGGGAAGGGGAAGCCGAGCTACTGTGGGAACTGTCCCACACCACAGTCATACGTATACATGCACAGACATGCCACATGGACACGCCTGCGTGTGCATGAGCATCTACACACACGTGTGTGTACACAGGGGTAGATGTCGATTCACATACAAACCCCTCACCCTCCCCGAGGGATAGGAAAGTGTCTGTTCTCCAACGTCCTGCCAGATGGAACCTCGAGTCCCAGCTGGTCGTGTGGCCACATCCTCATCTTCACAGCCGTGAACCCAGGCGTCACCGGCTGCAAACCAGAGCTTGAACAGAAGCTGTGTGTTTGCATGGATGTAATTCTTGAACTAAATTACTGTGCCTCTTGAGCAAGTTAGTATTTTTTCAAAAAGACTAATGGGCCCAGCTGGCATGGCTCAGTGGTTGAGCATCCACCCATGAACCAGAAGGTCACAGTTTGGTTCCCGGTCAGGGCACAGGCCCGGGTTGTGGGCTCGATCCCCAGTAGGGGGTGTGCAGGAGGCAGCCGATCCATGATTCTCTCATCATTGATGTTTCTCTCTCCCTCCATCTCCCTTCCTCTCTGAAATCAATAAAAATATATTTTTTAAAAAGAGACACAGGGATGTTCTTTTTTCTCTCTCTCCACATCCCCAAATAAAACGTGCCCAGCAAGCACACTGTGCATTCTCATTGGCTGGGATTTTAATCCGATCCTGCTGTCGTCTTTTTCCCTAAGTGTAACCCATTACTCTGGGAATAAATATTTGGGGAAAGATAGATCTAAATACTGTCTCATTTACATAATTTTAAGGAAGGGAGCTGTTCTAATGACAGCATCCTTGCTCGTGAGTATGAAGTACTGAGACTGTACTGAGCACTGATTGGAAACCACTGTATCTTTGGAGCTTTCGCCTTGACCTGAATGAGGCTTAGCGGCAAAGTCTTCCCTGAAAAAGAGTAGGATCCCAAGCCAGGGCACAGACTCACTTTTCTTTTTGAAGTTTCAACATACGACACCAGCGTCCACAAAACAGGAGCACTCTGGGTGCAGCCGGCCCCACGCTGCTGGACACCAATTCAAACAAGGGTCAAAGTTACGAAAAGCAAATAGTGGCAGGAGACAAAGAGAGATTCTGATGCCATAAAACCCCAGGTTATCGGCCACTAAAGAAACATAACAGACAGGTGATGTGTTGCAGAACTATATGCCTGAAAGCTGGGTAGCTTTATTAACCAATGTCACCCCAATAAATTCGATTTTAAAAAAGAAATGTAAACTCTTAAGAGACGTCTGCAGGGATTTCAGCTTCTATTAGGAGAACTGCCTTGGCCTGCCCAGCTGCTATGAACTGGCAATGAGGGCCCGGTGCTGCGGACACTGTCACAGCCCCTCACCGATGGCACAGGTGGGCATCAGCATTCAGAAGGGACCTGCCCTGTTTCCACCTCACCCACTAGCCACACGACCCTCTTTGCCGGGAGTGCCGGCAGCCATCTCCTGGAGGTGACTGTCTGCATGGCTGGTGACATCTGACCCCTCTCCAATGGAGAAGTGCAGAGCAGAGGCGTCCGTGAAGTTGGCGGCCACTATAAAGGACGTGGCTAGCCTTGTTACCACTAGAAACGAAAATGTATCCGTGAAATACCAGTGTCTCTATGCACATTCCCCATCAGCCATACACTGCAACGTTTCTCGACTTGAACCTCTGTCTCTGAGAATAAATTGAGACGAGGCCAGATTCCCACAGATAAGATGCTCAATCTAGCTTGTACTGGCACAGTCTTCTCAAATTCTGCAGCACAGTCACAATTCCACTAGGGGGAGCAAGGCGGCAACCTGTCACCTGGGAGATGGGCGTACTGGTAAACGTTCAGGTTGTGTCCTTAAGAAAAGCAAGGTGGCTGGACGATGCACGGTATTCAGACAGAAAAGAACTCGAGTTCCTGAGAGGGTTCCTAGTATAAGTGAACACCCTAGCTCTGTACAGACCCAAAGAAAAAAATGTCCCTCTTGATCCTTGAGGGCCCATTCTCACCATTGCAAAACCCAATCCAATCGTTCCCTCAATTTCACTTTTTAAAAGTGCATCAGACAGGTGTGTGTGTGTGTGTGTGTGTGTGCGTATTTTCTTTCCCCAGAGAGGAAGGGAGAGGAAAGAAACATCAATGATGAGGGAGAACCATTGATCAGCTGCCTCCTGCACGCCCCCTAATGGAGATCAAGCCTGTAACCCGGGCATGTGCCCTCCCCAGTAAACAAACTGTGACCTCCTGGTTCATAGGCAGCCAGCCGCTCAACCCCTGAGCCACGCCGGCCAGGCGCATCCAACAGCTGAAGAGTAAAATCCATGGTGGGTACTATGGGGGGAGGGCCACCTGTATGGAGAGTCCATGCCCATCTGCAATCAGGCCCTGGATCCCTCCTCTCAAATCCCCTAATGATTAAACCACAGGTGTGATTTTTTTTTTTTTTTTTTTGCTAAAACCTTGTACGGGGCACTTCACAATCCCTTTGCCAGAGCTGCATGCTCTTTACTAATCCATCGGCCCCGGACGATGAGCAGTGACAGAGGCTGTCATGGCACATCCATAACCACTGCCAGTGGCAAGAGGTCCCAGAGACGTCCCAGCCACACGTGCCAAATGCCTGGCACACAGCTCGTCTTTTACTGAGTTGATCGGGTTGTTAAAGACTCCAAATATCGCCCTGACTGGTTTGTCTCAGTGGACAGAGTGTCAGCCTTCGGAATCAAGGGTCCCAGGTTCGATTCCATGTACTTAGGTTGCGGGCACATCCCCAGTAGGGAGTGTGCAGGAGGCAGCTGATCGATGTTTCTCTCTCATTGATGTTTCTAACTCTCTATCCCTCTCTCTTCCTCTCTGTAAAAATAAATAAAATATTTTTTTTAAAAAGACTCCAAATATCAAAGAAAACATCTTGCATTCGAATCAGGAGTGGGCGCTGGGAGTCGACCAATAGCCAAGAGGGGGAAATGATATCCCGAAACATCTGTCCACACTTGAGTATTCTGAGTACCGTGGATCAGGCTGGGCGCGCGCTGGGAGTAGCTGATAGCTGAGGCAGCAGTAACCCCGCCCTACGAAACCGTCGGCTTCTATGAACATGCTGAAACACTTCATTAAGTCACAACTGCGTTGTGGATGAGGCAGAGCTTGCATTTTTACAAAAGGATAATAAAAATATGTTCAAGTCACTACATTTAATGGGCAAAACTTGTTCGCTCCATCATGTGGGTCTCTGTGTGATCTGCGGAGAGCGCGCCATGGAGTGCTTCCTGAACACAGATCACTCACTACTTGGGAGAAGGTCCCTCCGTCACAGGGAGATAATGATGATCACAGTATCTAAATCTGTGTCCCTTAAGAGCTGTACAGAATACACTGCGTCCTCACAGCATTTTAATGCAGGACCACATGTCTGAAAATGCCTCCTACGAACTACACTGCAGAGCAAATGTAACGTTTCCAGTTACTTCCAATTATTATTAATAACAGAAAAAATAATAAAATCCCAAGTATCAGCAACATCCTCCCTATCGGTACCTATTCATCAACTCTTTAAACATTATGAAAAAAAACTAGAGGCCCAGTGCATGACCTTCATGCTCTGGGGAGAGGGGGTCCCTCAGCCTGGCCTACACCCTCTCACAGTCCTCGACCCCTAGGGGGATGTCCAGCTGCCAATCAGACATCCCCTGAGGGGTCCTTAGTGCTGCCGCAGAAGCGGGAGAGGCTTCTGCCACCGCCACTGCACTCACCAGCCATGAGCCCAGCTTCTGGCTGAGCAGTGCTCCGCCTGTGGGAGCGCACTGACCACCAGGGGCCAGCTCCTGTGTTGAGTGTCTGCCCCCGGTGGTCAGTGCATGTCATTGTGACCAGTCGTTCCCCCATTAGGTCGATTTTTGCATATTAGCCTTATATTATACAGGATAACTATATTTGGTCAGAAAATGAAAAAAAAAATAGTTTATTATCTAACCTTTTCCAAAATGAGAATAACACATAGGCATGGGCTATCGTCATTTAAGGACCAATTGTCCAGTTTGAGGCAGATGCACATCCTTTCACAATAAAACAATCTTACCAGAAGTTAGGAAACAAACAGCGACAATCTAAGTAGGGAGCTCTGTGGGGATGAGTTATCAGCGAGATGAAGGCAGGTGTGAGAGTGGACTTGGAAGAATGAGACGGATAAACCTTCCCTGTTGGAGAAAAGCTGACGAAGAGGTTAGAAAAGTAAATAGCAAGTGGGGAGAGCACTGGGCCAGCAGGAAGAATTGAACCTAGCCCTCTGGGCACACAGGAACCAGGCTCTTGAGCAAGAGTTTATGCAAACATTGACCCCGTTGTGGTGTTCGCCGACCACTGAGGGGCTGAGGAGCTGGGGAACTCTGTAGGAGACTACAGCCATGACCCAGGGCGTCACGGGGAAGACCTCTCCCGTCCCCCTTTCTTTTTGAAAAAAAATATTTTTATTGATTTCAGAGAAGAGAGGAGAGGGAAAGAGAGATAAGAAACATCAATGATGAGAGAGAATCATGGATCGGCTGCCTCCTGCACGCCCCACACTGGGGATCGAGCCCGCAACCGTGCATGGGCCCTGACCAGGAATCGAACCCTGACCTCCTGGGTCAGAGGTGGGCGGTATTTCGAGTTCCCTGACTGCTGCTCACAGGGTTCTATGCAGTGGAAGCAGCAGGTACTGTTTTCAGTCCTGGATGCACGTGTGGAAGGCAGCCCTGCTGTGTCAGACTTGTCAGTGGGTCAATGGATTTAAGCCGCAGCATTTCAAAAATAAGCCACGTCCATCCGTCAAGAGGAAAGCAAAGCACAAGGCAGGCGTGCGTTGCCAAGTGCGCATTTGGACTGGGCTCCGCTGTCACTCTCCGCGTCTCCGTTCGCTCCGTCTACTTCCAAAAGGCCTGAGGTCAAGTCTGCACGGAGCTCAGTTAATAAAGCGGCGTTCGGGAGCTGACGTTCAAGGAAAGTCCAGTTAAGCAAGAACGCAATGGACCAAGAGGTGAATTCGCCCAGAATATTTAAATCCATGTGACTGCAGTAAAACAGAGAGAACAACATACTTCTACGACAGTCCCCTGCTTTGGAAAATTGTTGTAGAGGTTGTTCCTCAGTTTTGCTTACATTCTTTGTATAACTGTATCGTATAGCACTTAAATTCATGTGGTTTCAGGTATCAAAGGTGATTAAATCATGTTGATCAACATGAGCTATTCCAGCGACCTTTATTGGGGGAGGAGATACGTCCAGAAGGTGATTTTCAGGGTATAAGTGTCTTCAGAGTAGTTTATTTTGTCTGTTCAGATACAGAAAGTGGTCCTTAGTTTCAGGATGGATTGCACAAACATGACATTTTATCAGTGCCCAGTGTGCACATCCTTTATCTTACTAAGGGCACTAATAAAATAGTATTCCTAAAGAAAAAAATATCATAGAAAATGATCTATAACTACAGCAATAATTTCTTCTGGTCAATAGTAATTATAGTTTTTGAGAATCTCAGAAACTGGAAGCTAAGTAGGGCAATTCCAGTGTCCTTTAAAAACAACCACGAGTTCTAGCTCAGTGCATAAATCGTCAGACTGAAGGGTCCTGGGTTCGATTCCAGTCAAGGGCACATGCCGGCTAGTGGGCTCTATCCCCTGTGTGGGGTGTGCAGAAGGAGCTGATCGATGATTCGCTCTCATCAGCGATGTGTCTATCTCTCTCTCCCTCTCCCTTCTTCTCCGAAATCAATAAACATATGTAAAAAATAAAAAATAAAAAAACCACACAGTTGGTGTGCAGACATAAAGGCCTCCATCAGGAAGGTGGAGGATGGAATGGCCGTATGAGACATATGCATTAACCCAGCCAGATGAAGCCATTCATGATTTAGGCAAACTCCGAATTGGGTGTGTCTGACACTTGTTAGAACCCGGATTCTTTCAAAACACCAGGAAGCCACTTTTTGCTCAACCAAGTCTTTCCAAAGACCATGATGGTTTTCTTTTAACCCTCCTCCTTCCTTTCTGTAGATCTTTTTCTCTGAATTCCATAGATATTCTTTGGGAAAGGACATAGCGGTCACCTCCCACCACCTCTCCGCAGGGAGCCAGGCGGAGGATCAGGGAGATGTTTCACCTTCCAGCTGGGGCTGTTCAAGCCTCTCTCCCAGCTCTCCCATCAAAGGGGGGACCTCAAGTAGTCTCCCGCCTGAGATGCCCCTCAAAACAAGAAAGTCACAGGAATGCAAATAGATGAGGGACCCCCTTGGGGTGCTCTTCCGGGAAGAATCTTCTCCTTACCGCCCCCTCCCCCCAATGTCAAGGCCAGGGTGAGAGGTGACCAAGGTCAGCAGGAAGTGATAAGGCAGCAGGGAAAAAGGAGTCCAAGAGGCTGAAAAACAGCAGATAACAGAAAACGGGGGAACTTGCAAAAAGGAATGGCCACGTCGTACTTCCTTACAGAGATGCCAACTCAGCTCAGATTTCCTTCTTCTCTGCCAGCATTCCGTCGCAACAACAGAGGAAAAATTTCAGATAACCGTATTCAATCCAATCCAGCAGAGACTGATTGCCTGTGAGGAATGTTTTCAGCATAAGAAATTGGGACACGGACGTCCTAGGCAGTCACTCCCGTGACGGAGTCCTTGAGGGGCAGGAAAGTATATGAGTTCACACAACCTGAGTGTCAGGACAATACCCCGGGAGGAAGCACATGGAGAAAGATGCGAAATCCTGTGTGGCCTCCTGACAGAAGCAGCGCTGGGTCTGAATATTGAAGGGCGGAGAAGTTAAATGGCAGAGAGGGACGAAATGGGATGCACGTGAGCAGAAGCTGGGGAGACGCATGTCCAGGGAACCACTTCTTTGGGCTGGAGCGTGAGAGAGGGGAGGTGGGCTGAGGAGTAGACAGGGACCAGAGGATAGAAGGCCTTGAGGCCAAGTTAAGAAATGTGGACTCTCCTCTCTAGAACCTGGGAGCCCGGCAAGGCTTTTGAGCAGGGAAGTGACCTAAGAGTTGTGCTTTAGGACAATCACTCTGGTCCTGGCCAGTTTGGCTCAGGGGACTGAAGGGTCCTGGGTTCAATTCTTGGTCAGGGCACAGGCCCAGGTTGTGGGCTTGATCCCAATAGTGGGCGTGCAGGAGGCAGCCGATCAATGATTCTCTCTCATCACTGATGTTTCTATTTCTCTCTCCCTCTCCCTTCCTCTCTGAAATCAATAAAAAATAAAAAGATAGAACAATCGCTCTGAAGACAGATTGTGATGAGTTGTAAGAAAAGACTAGAGCAATACAACAAGTTAGGAGATGGCAACAAGTTAGCTGTCCAGTGAGAGGAGGTCCTGGGGACAGAGCGTCCATCAGTTGCGAGGAAGCTCATTCTTGTGGTGGCCAAGATGTGGATCTATAAGGTAAATGAACTTCGCCCAGCCAGTGTTGCTCAGTGGTTGAGCATCAACCTATGAACCAGGAGGTCACGGTTCCATTCCAGGTCAGGGCCCAGGCCCAGGTTGCAGGCTCAATCCCCAGTGTGGAGCCTGCAGGAGGCAGCCTATCGACGATTCTCACACATCACTGATGTTCCTATCTCTCTCTCTCCCTCTCCTTTCCTTTCTCTGAAATCAATAATAACACATATTTTTTAAAGGTAAATGTACCATATCCACCTTTATGCACCTAGAGCCAGCGGGCTCAGGCATGCTGCCTGCATTCAGAAAGATGCTCACAACCTCCTCTGTGGGATGCATGGGCCCTGGACGTGAACCGCCAGCCAGAGTGGGGGATGGGGGGACGGTACCGGAAGGTCTGCAGCCCTTGCGCTCTTGACTTTCCCCCTTAGGCAAGGCCCTGGGTTGCACTGTGTCCTGCTCAGCTCCGGGACAGGAAGTTCCTGGGCTCTGAAGTGAGCGAGCATCCTGCATCTGTACAACCTGCTCTCTCCCCGCCCCACCACAAAACCAGAGGACAGGCTTTCGGTTTGCTGCTACCTTCACGGTCCAGGTTTTGATAAAAGGAAAACATATCTTCGGGTCATGAGAAAGAAGAATAAAAACATTATCTTTGTGGCTGAAACAAACAAACAAACAAACAAAAACCCTCCCAAGTATAATGTTCCCTTTAGTTCCTCGTCCAAAAGTCCATCGAAGGGCAAACTCGTGGTTTTAACCAGGCGCAGTGGGAACGCTAGAAAGGCGCTTTCTCGTGCAGGAAGCCCTCCATGCGTTTTCTCTCTCCTCCGGCTGGGTTCTCATCTTTCCCTGTTGCCACAATACAGAGAATAGCTTAAGAAGAAACTTCGCCTTTCCCGCCACTGCCAACAGGCGAACGAGTCCCCTGACACATCTCTCCCCAGGTGCTTGCTGATCTGTAGATAAACAGACACAGATACAGGAAGCTGCACTGTTACCGCGAAGTAGGCTTTGACTGTCTTCCTTTCCTGTTATTTGCAAGAACAGTAATATACTGAGGACATCCCAGGTCAGTAGCTATAGGATTAATCACCTCTCTTATAGCTACGCCATGCTGCATCATGGGAAATTCTCATAATCTAGACCAGTGTTCCCTTCTGGAGGAGCCCCCAGGCTGCTTCCTGTCTGGGCTGAACCACCCTCTGTCACTCTCCATCCTGGGCCAGAGCATCTCTCAGCACGCGCTCCCCCCACTCCTCCCCCCCCACCCCCCGCCTAAGCCGAAAGCATGTTCTGAGTCCCTACCATGCGCTGTTTTATGAAACATGCAAAAGACATGTGTGACACAGTCCCTTCCCCAGAGAGAGGCAAAGAGAGCTGAGAAGCCAGCCTCCCCCACGCAGAGCAATCACACTGCGAGGCGGGACTGAGTGTGCCCCCCGGACTTCACGCAAATGGTGCCAAGTTTCCCTTGGACACAAGGAGGATGGGAGAGAGAGCCCAGAGGTCCCTTCAACCCTGACATTTCAGGGGCCTTCGCAGCTTCAGAAAAGGGGGAGACGGGAAGGGCCAGGAAGGGCCTATGTCTTCGGGGAGGGCGGGCCTGGGAGGAGATCAGATGGAGGAGGAGAAACTTGCGTGTGGATGACAAGTGAGCCAGGGCCCGGCAGTGACCCGACACGTGACAGCAAGCCGCCCTTGACCACATCCCTGCACTTCAAAACGGCCCTCACCCCCTCCCAGCCCACCCCACCGCCTCAGCTAAGCGGCCACAGAGCACGCACAGCACTGATGGAAGATACACTCCTTCAGCCCCAGCTGGTGTGGCTCAGTGGGTAGAGCGCCGGCCTGCGGCCTGAAGGGTCCCAGGTTGGTTCCAGTCGAGGGCACTTGCCTGGGCTACGGGCTCAGGAGGCAGCTGGTCAATGACTCTCTCATCACTGATGTTTCTCCCTCTCTCTCCCTCTCCCTTCCTCTCTGAATCAATAAAAATATTTAAAAAAAAAAAAAAAAGCAAGAAAATGCACTCCTTCCAAAGGCATGTGGCAGCAATGCACCCACAGGGAGCATCGTCACTAACACCCCAATGCCCCCGCCCGGACAGAGGTAACGAGGCTTACTGTGGGGGTCGCCTTGTACGGCATCTAAACGCCAAATCACTGTGCCGTGTGCCTGAGACTCATGTAATACTGTATTCAACTCTACACTAATTAAAATAAGAATACCGTACAAGGCACTGCTCCAGCCAGGTATGCCTGAAAATACAGCCCAAACCTCTCCCTCCCTCCCTTTCCTATGTCCTCCCCCGTGACACCCCCCTCAACGCGCACACGCACACACACACACACATACAGGTATTAACTTCCTCTGCACCCATTAAATAAAAGTCATGTAAACCGTTCCTACCCATCTGGAAAATTACATAAACAACATGGAAGAAAGTAATCATGAAGTTTAAATGATTGTAATTTAAAGCGAAACAAAAAAACCTGAGTTCTTTTGAGAATCAAAAACCCTGTTCAAAAGGTTGGTCCTGAGCCCCAGCTGGACGAGCAGGAGGCAACCAACCCAATGTGTCTCACTCCCATCGATGTTTCTCTCTGTCTCTCCCCCTCCCTTCCACTCTCTCTAAAATCAATGGGGAAATATCCTCAGGCGATGACTGACCAAAGCCAAAAAGGTTGGTACTGATGAACTAGCTGGTGTATGATAAGCGAGTGCTGCTCTTTCCCTCTATGTTGCAATGCTGTGTTTTCCCCTTGCCAAGCCCATTGAAGTGTAAAATACACGCAGGGTCATGTCTTACACTTTCTCATGTTGGGAACGGAGATGTGAGAGCTCAGTGTGTGTGCCAAGCGTGTTTATGCCTTGGTACTGAGCATACCTAACGCGGCGAGAAAGCTCTGAAAACGATCCGGCGTCAGCAAGTTCCCGTGCCCTTTATCTCAAAGACTGAAGATTTAAAAGTTGCATGAAATTTCTAACTGCCGTGGGCTTCTGGGAAGTCTGTGCTTCTCTCTTTTGTTTTCTTTTTTTTTTTTTTCCCATTGCCCCTCCCAGGCTAAAATTAGCTTTCGACATATTTGTTAAACTTCAGCAAAACAAGATTTACTCAGAGGAAGTGATCTTGGATGCCAAGTGAGAAAGACATAATCTTGACAGTCGTACTGCAGAAAACATGAACTTTTAATAAGGAGAGGGAATTCCGGAGTTTAAAAGCTAACTTGGCGTGGCTCGGTGGTTGCACACTGGCCTGTGAACCGGGAGGTCACAGTTCGATTCCCAGTCAAGGGCACACGTCTGGGGTGGGGCTCCATCCCCAGGTGGTGTGTGCAGGAGGCAGCTGGATCAATGATTCTCTCTCATCATTGATGTTTCTCTCTCTCTCTCCCTCTCTCCCTTCCTCTCTGAAATAAAAAAATATATATATTAAAAAATAAACATTTTAAAATCTAATTTGCTGGGTGTTTCTAATTAGCAGTAAGGAATAAAAAGAAAAAGACAAAGTCCTTGAACTCATTGCACCAACTCAACCACAGAGGCAACAAAAGCCTGAGAGTGGGTGTCAGGGAGGCAGCTGGGCGGAAGCCTCCTGTGGCCCAGGGACCATAACTGGGAGGGCTCTCCCCTTTCTCCTCAGCAGCCTCCCCCGGAATCAGCTCTAAACCGGGCGGAGACCCCATTCGTATATTTGCAAGTTAAATCCAGATGTGAGAATCTACACTACACACCTAACCGCAAAACCCTTAGCGACTGTCACCCACCAACACCCAGCATTCCAGTGTCTAAAACGCCCCATGTGATCATGGCTCCTCTGAGATCATGGTCCCGTCGCCCCAGCTCAGGGGGCCTTTGGCTGCCCTCCCCTCTCCCAGGGGCATGTCAGAGCCTGTCCCTCCTTTCGGGCCCTCCAAGGACACTTGACATGTGTGACTGCATTTCCCTCCTTGAATCGGGACCGATTCAACAATGTCGCGGCAAGGCCAGGAGGGAAATGGAATGGCTTAGCTGGGAGCCAGGAGATCTGGGTTGGCTTGAGCGTGGGGAGTTGGTGTTATATAACCAGGGCACGTCACAGCACCAGCAGAAGCCTGCTTCCTCACCAGAAAGATGGGTTCAGAGCAATCAGCTCCCCAAGAACAAGAAGGGGAAGACCGGAGTCTGAGGGGAAAACCCACGGAGGGGTCGGGGCAGTCGTGAGCTCAGGCTGTGAGAACACAGGGCCTCCCACACAGCTGGGGAACAGCAGGGCCCATCTGCTCAGAACCGGTCAGCATATCGGGACAGTGAACATGGCTTTTTTTTCCAATATATTTTTATTGATTTTAGAGAGGGAGAGAGAGACAGAAATATCAATGATGAGAGAGAATGATTAATGGGTTGCCTCCTACACGCCCCACAGTGGGGATCAAGCCCACAATCCAGGCATGTGCCCTGACCAGAATCAAACTGTGACCTCCTGGTTAACCACTGAGCCATGTCAGCTGGGCTGTCTTTTTTGTGTGTGTTTTTTAAAGATCTACATGGCCGCAGAGGAAACTTGACTAACAACTCACAGCTGCGTTGCAAATCAGAATCACTGGGAAATCGGGTCCCACTCCAATGAGCCTAGCGCAGTGAGTCAGAGATGGAAACCCTAACAGGTGCCCGAGAAGGCTTTCCTTCTAGCACCTAGAATGCCCTCCTCAATCATGTCGTGTCCATCTGACCCTTCATGTGGACACCTTACAAAGAGTACACCTCTGACCCCTGTAATCCCACTTCAAGGGAGCTATCCCACAGAAACATCTAGACATTCAGACAAGTTTTGCATAGAGATGCTCTTAAGGAAAATATTCACGATAGTAAAAATTAGAAACTAATGCCAAAGTTAGGGAACCTATTAAATGTTATAATACATAAATCCCCCCCAAAAAAAGACATACACATGGCCAACACACACATGAAAAGACGCTCAACATCACTGGGCATTAGAAAAAGACAAATCCAAGCCACAGTGAGGTACCACTTCAGACACTAGCAGAGCTACACCAAACCAAAGCAAACAAAATGAGAATGTGGAGAAACTGGAATATTGCTCACGGGGGTATGAAACGGTAGAGCTGCTATTAAAAAAAAAAAAAAAAAAAGCAGGTCATTTGGCAGTTCCACAATCACTCAGCCACAGAATTACCATGTCACCCAGAAATCCCACTCCTAGGTATATATCGAACAATTGAAAATGGGTGTCCAACGAAAGCGTGGACACAAGTGCTCACAGCAGCACGATTCCAGTAGCCGAAAGGTGGAAGCAACGCAAATGTCCATCCGCTGATGAACAGATAAGTGAAACGTGGCGTCGTCACACAATGGGGTGTGATTCCGCCACAAGAAGGACTAGCCCCGTCACAGACCCCGCCACACAGAGAAACCCTGGAGACATGCAAAGTGAAGGAAGCCACAGCATTCACAAAGAAGCCACGTGTGTGATTCCATGCTTATGAGAAGTCCAGACAGTACGCAGATTAGCGGTGGCCAGGGGTGGGGAGGAAAAGGGGGTAGGGAGTGACTGCTTAATGGACATAGGGTTCCTTTTGGGGTGACACTGTAAATACACGACCTGCCACTGAACTACACACCTGAAAATGGTGAAAATGGTAAATTTCATGTTATGTATATTTTACCACAATAAAAAAGTTACAATGAAAAAAAAAAACAGAATAATTTCTAAAATTGATCTTTCAAAGGAGCTTAATGAGATGTGGAAAATGTAGGAAAAAGCAGCCTATTGTTGAACCTCAGAGGGAAGGTGGGGGTGGGTGAGTGGGTGGGTGGGAAGAGATGGACCAAAGACCTTGTCTGCATAGACGCATAACCCATGGACACAAACAATAGGGGGGTGAAGGCCTGGAGCGAGGGGTGGGAGTGGACTAGACGGGGTCAATGGGGGAAAAAGGGGGGCAATATGTAACACTTTCAATAATGAAGATTTTTCTTTCAATAAAGAAAAAGCAGTCTATGAAACTACTTACAGTGTGACCCATGTCTCATAATATATAAATATGCACAGAAAAACAAGAACTGTGGGGTTATTGATAAAAATGCCAAACAGGCACCCTGGCCAGTGTGACTCAGTGGTTAAGCATTGACGCATGAACCAGGAGGTCACAGTTCAATGCCCAGTCAGGACACAGGCCCGGGTTGCGGGCTCGATCCCCAGTAGAAGGCAGCAAGAAGCAGCTGATCAATGACTCTCTCATCATTGATGTTTCTCTCTCTCTCTCTCTTCCTTCCTCTCTGAAGTCAATAAAAATACATGTTTTTTTAAAAAGTGCTAAACAGGCTTATTGACACATACATTTTCTGTTTTGTTTCTCTGTAATGTCTGAACTTCTCTATATTTTTATTGTTCCATATTTTCTTCATAATCATAAAAATAGCTTTTTAAACACTGAGGCTTTGGAGCACAGATAGGAAAAGATAAGAATAATGAAAGTGCTAAAAATCACGTGATATAAGACTGCAGCGGAAGGGGCTAGGCACTGTAATGGAGAGGTAGAACCCACAGCCTGCAAATGTGTAACAAGCCAGAGAATGGGCGACTCGTCCAGAGCTGGAATTGTAAACCCAGATCTTCTGAGTTTTCAAAAGACGCCGGAGCTCCAGACTTTTCAGCGAAATGCCATGATTTTTAAACGTCGGCAACTTATTCAATATCTTTCAAGCACCACAGGCCAAACAAAACACATCTGGGGGCCGGATGCAGCCCACAGGCGCCAGTTAGCAAACTCTGGTTCAGAGGATCAGGAATGCTTCGGCTGGAGAAGGAAACCTTTGCAGGGACGCAGAGGTGACTGTGAGGTCCTCCGGCGAGTGGGAGACGGTGTAGACTTAACCCCAGCGTCTGGGGGCAAACCTGAACTGAAGGCTGGGCATGTCCAGAGGCAGGATCGGGCCAGCAGCTAAGCAGGGTTCTGACTAGCAGAGCAGCTGTCCAACAGGAAACAGCCCGTTGCCCGCTCCCTGAGATGTTCCAGTCAAGCTACATACGGAGGAGTCCGCCCGCCGGCCTGGCTCAGTGGTAAAGCGTCGACCTATGAACCAGGAGGTCAGGGTTCGATTACCGGTCAGAGCACGTGCTGGGGCTGCCAGCTCGATCCCCCGTGTGGGGCTTGCAGGAAGTAGCCGATCAATGGTTCTCTCTCACCGCTAACGTTTCTCTTTCTCTCTCCCCCTCTCCCTTCCTCTCTGAAATCAATAAGAATATTTTTTTTAGCATCTCAGCTGCTCTAGGTGGTTTGGCTCAGTGAATAGAGCGTTGGCCTGTGGACTAAAGGGTCCCAGGTTCGATTCCAGTCATGGGCACATGACCAGGGTGTGGACTTGATCCCCAGTGGGGGGCATGCAGGAGGCGGCGGATCAATGATTCTCTCTCATCATTGATGTTTCTCCCTCTCCCTCTCCCTCTCCCTTCCTCTCTGAAATCAATGAAAATATTAAGAAAATAAAAAAGTGTTTTGGCTGCCTGGCCCGAGGCTTTGGAATGCTGCCCTGCGCCTCTGACCCCAATACCGGGTTCTGTTTCAGTTCTAACCCGCGATGTGAAACACCCGAGCAGGCAGGGGGTGGGGGTAGAGGGACACTGAGGAAAGGACGGGCAGTGCCCTGCGGCTCACTGCGGAGCAGGCCCTGCGCCCAAGGCCTTCCTCACGCCATCCCACCCGGTTCTCCCTCAAGCCCGGGTGGCACAGGCGCTGCCATCCCAACCCCAGAGAGAGACGCTCCGGTGGGGGGAGCTGAGTGTGGCCCAAGGTCACTGCCAGGCCGTGAGAAGCTCTTTCTGGCTCCAAGACACACGCTGGTCCAACTCCCCACCCACCCCGCCCGCACCCACTCAGCAGCATCTCTCCAGGGCCCCGAGGGGCCAGCCGTGCACTTGGTGGATTCCGCACCCATTAAGGCACCGGCCCGGCCTCAGGAAGCTCTGGATCCAGGGGAAAGCAGCAGAGTGAATGCTGGGGGGTCCCGCAAGAGGGCCCCAGCCCCGCCATGCTTATCAAGGAAGACTCCTGGGAGGAGAGGACAGTGCTCCTCGGAACCACATTCCCAATATTCACACGTGAGCATGTACGTCAGACTGCTCTGGGCGCATTTCATTCGTGGGAAGCACGATGAATGTACCCACGATTTAGTTCATCATTCCTCAAGCAGAGACAATGCGTTTTTGAAATGAGGATGGGATCCTGGATTAATAAACTAGAAGAATTATTTAAAAAGTACACCCTGGCGGGTGTGGCCTGGTAAATTGGAGCACCGTCCCATACACCAAAAGGTTTCTGGTTTGATTCCTGGTCAGGGCACATACCCCAGTTGTGGGTTGCAACCCCGATCAGGGCTCATGCAGGAGGCAGCCCACTGATGTTTCCCTCTTTCTCCCTCTCCCTTCCTCTCTCTATAAAAGTATGTCCCTGTGTGAGGCAGGTTCAAACCAGTCAGCTCCCCAAGAACCAGAAGGCTCCCCGTGCTCTGACCCACGGTCCCCAGAAGTCTGTTGAGGTCCCAGGCCTAGGCCACTGGGGAGGCTGTGGGGACATTCCTGCGAGAGCCCTTGTAGGCTGAGTCACAATCACAACATTCGTTCCATTCCTTGACTTGATTCCCTCGGAAGAATCAGCCTGAATTAACAGCTGCACCTGCGTCGGCACCTGAAGTGGCTTCTCTTTCCTAGGTGATGGTGTGTTTTGTGACCTCTTAGGGGCCTCCTCTGATCTTCTATCACTCTGGCCTCTCCACGTCCAGTCAGAAATAGAACAGGACATTAGGAAATGAAACTGTGCCCTCCCCTTCCCAACACCAGCTCGGGTCATTACCGTGGCCTCAAGTCACACAGAAAGAGCCTCTTCTGGTCTCTTCCTTTGCCATGGTGTGACACACCTTCATGCGTGTGACACGCCTCTCCCTGGCCCCCAGCCAAGGAGGAGCATGTCCATGGGCTGGTCAAAATCTGCATCCCAAAAATGTTCTGAAAGAAAGAAGTCCTGTCCCAAATGGTGGAACAATCCCAACCTTTACACTTGGCGAATCAGAGAAAAACAGAGAGGAGGAGGAGGAGGCAGCCTACATTCCCTGGTACTTGTGAGTCAGCCTCCAGACAGAATCAGTGTGTAAAAAATGAATCAGGTTCCTACGAGTAAAAAAATTATATATTTTTTAAATTGATTTCACAGAAGAAGGGAGGGAGACAGAGAGAAACATCAATGATGAGAGAGAATCATTGATTGGCTGCCTCCTGCATACTCCACATGGGACTGAGCCCACAACACAGGCATGTGCCCTGACCTGGAATCAACCTCCTGGTTCATAGGTTGACACTCAACCCCTGAGCCACGCCGACTGGGCTAAAAGTACAATTTTTAAGCCCCCCTCTCCCTTTTATAAATCACACAAGGAGATGCCTAATAGCAATGGGGGGTGATGCTGCTGTTATTGGATTATGATTTTATAGTTGTCTTGGATAGTATTAATATACTTTTTAAAATTATTTTCCTCAAACTTTCTAAATTTGTATTGTACGCTGGATGCTCAAAGAGATGCTCAAGATTCGTCAAGTAATTTAAATATTTTCTCTCAAAGTATCTCCGCAGAAGACTCTCAAAACCAAGGTGTGACCTAACCCTGCCCACAGGTGCCAAGCACAACCCACACAGATGCCAACAGTACCAGAGCCGAATGGAGGGCAGGGGGCAGAGCTGGCCAGTCCCCCCTTAGTTCCAGGGGAAAACTTACCTGATCACCCACCCCCTGCTCCCACATCAGGGGGTAGGGGTGAGAAAGGGGGGTAAATAAAATCTCCATTTTCACTACCCAAAGCCCAGCCACCTTCGCACTGGGAGAGCTGAGCGGGCAAAGCTAAGCCACGCCGCCACCCGCCAGGTGTCTGTTTTCCAAGAAGAGCTTTCCTTTTAATGCTTTCAAATGGGTTCCGAGGGGTTTCACTTTTTACACCCTTGCAGAAGAATAACCGGAAACCCCATGGAAGCGACCCATTTTCTCCAGGCTGTATGTCCACCTCTCTCAGAACATGTGACCCTCCCATTAGGCTATGTGAAAGGCAGGCATGCAGGATAAAGGCAGAGTGGGCACAACAGCAACACGAGTAGAGGCAGCTCTTGGCTTGGCTTTGGGCCGCTCGAGTGATCTGTGAATGCAACTCATCTCTTCGCCCACGGTTCCCGAGCACAGGGCCCGTTAGAGATGCAGAGGCAAAATGTTCTGGGCAGTTTCTCGAATGCATCAAATCCCGATGCTGTTTCTAGACCTCAGGACCCAGAGCCCTAAATTCCTAACAACTCTTGCTGTTTCCTGTTAGTAGACATCCAGAATAGGATAAATATGAAATCTACAGGAAACGAAGAAAGGTGTTAGATGGCACCACACTTCAGCCCAGAGCAAGCCTCGCTGGAGAACACCCCTGACTCCCCAACTGCTCTCAGGCGGGAGAGCAGATGAAGAGAGAAACCATGGAACGACCGGTGGCTGGAGAAAGGCCTGACAAGCCCGTCCTCATGAGCTGCCCTTCCCTTCCTGCGCCTCCAGCAGACATCACTAATCAAGCACAATACTCCTCCCGACCTCACACAGACACGACCCCAGAATCTTCTCCAACACTCGGCTTCTTCGGGAAATGATTTCCAGTCAACACGTTAGCCTGTTTGCCATCTACTTGAAGAGGAACCTGGACGGCCCATCAGTTAGTTACAAAGATTAAAAAGCTGACCTGGTTTTTAGTGTATTTTCCTCTAAGAACTCGGATTGTTTATGGAAATGGCCATGAAAAGCTAGAAAGGGGTAAGTGTGAAAGCAGTGGCCTCTGACTTCCGTGGGGCGGGCAGATAAGCCCACAGCACACAGCACACAGCACATGGCTGCTGCTGCTGCCGATGGATCGGAGCAAAGCAGAGCGCAAGGGTTCAGTGGCAGAGAAGGCAAGGGCTGGGGAGACACCCCTCAGACACTCCTACCATCTCAGAGACTTCTCCTAGAGACACAAATTCCCCTGAGTTCAAGTTGCCCCTTTAGGCTAATATCACCTCTAAGCAGTTACATCTTATGGAGAATTCCTACTGATGCGTGCTTTGTTTGCGCGCTCAACTCCTAAAGACAGATCAGCAGCAAGCGGGGAGGTAGGTGGTTTCAACAGAGGCAAGGAACGCAAATCATGTGATTTAGAACCTTCTCAGAAGGTTCTAAACACTGGGTTTGGGACACACAGTACAGCAGCCACGAGGAGCCTATACTGAGTGACTACTACACGCCAACCACTTTCCATACATCATCTTCCTCCCTCCTCACAACTAACAGTGAGTTACTGTTAGCACCATCCTTTTACAGATGAAGAAGATGAGACTCAGTGATGTCAATAACCCGACCACAGCTATAAAGCGAGTGAGGGACTAAGCAAGGTCCCAATGAAGATCTGTCTGGCTCCAAAGCCTGAGGCCTCCCCACCCCATGTGCCTCTCCTTGGAAGGCATCCAAGCACACCTGGCATCCTCAGACATGTCCCTGAGGGCTGACACCTATCTTCGTCCGTCCCTCCTTCCGGAGATGGGGCAGGAGGCAAGTTCTCCTCTTGCAGGGGAGGCCTTCGGGGAGAAGGATCCCCACACCTGTTGGACAGCCTGTCTTGGAGAGATTAGAGGCCGGAGCCTGGGACTAGAAAGGCATCGGCTTCCCTCGGCTCAGATGTCCTTATTCCCTCATGGAGAGAAGAGGAGGTGAGAGATGAGGTCAGGAAGAGACGCTGAGCACGGCCTGCCCCGTGCAGTGGACAGTGACAGGCTGGAGGCACAAACGCCTCCTGCAGCCTTTGACAGAGCAGAAAGCGTCCAGGGTAGATTCAACTCCGGACAGTGTGGGAGCCAGGGAGCCCCGGCCTACTCCACTGCTGGGGTTCACCTGGGACTATAGACAGCCTCTTGTGTTCTGTGGACTCTGCTGTGCAGCTATGTGCAGGAGAGAACAGCATGAATGTGTCATTTTGAAACTATCCTATATGTTTCCTTCCCTACATTCAATGGGCATAGATTTATTGAGGGCCTACTATGTGCTAGGAGTTAGGGACACAATGATGACCATAGTAGACCCCATTCCTGACTTTCTGCAATGGATGATCTGGTCGATCCCTGAGGATTCGCCTTTGCCTAGGCAACAATGGGATGCCTGGATGATCATTAAATCTATAGGAAACCAAATATTTGGCACAGGAAATGCTTATTCCTACCCCCTCTCTAAGCCCATGTCTCCTCCTCTGATGCATAAAGCCAGGCTGCTGCCTCCCTCTACGCACAACTTAGTCTACTATTCGCCCTCAATATTCTGAGGGGCCGTGGGGGCCACCCTTCAAGCAGGTCCGAGGAAACCCGGGAGCAATGCCAGCTGAAGGGGTGACATGCATGGTGGAGCACCTTCGGTGTGAGAGACAGCACAGGGCATACCTGAGGGAGCGGAGCGGGGAGCAGCGAGGTCAGGCAACCAGTATGCATCGCGTGCTTCCCACATGTCTCAAATAACTCAACCCAGGAGCCAGGATTCCTCAAGCCTTGTTTAATCTCTTCCTGCAAAGCCCTTGCTATAGAAGACAAGAGTGAATGTATTCCCCTTGGGTGTCTGCCTCAAAACTAATTTTTTAACTTAAAATTTGTGTAAATTTGAGTTCCTATTATATGCCAAATCTTACATCTATGCCTTAAGATATCCATGCCTTGCATATGAGTATACTCAATGGACACAAGACACTGGGGGGTAGGGGAGGAGGGGGGATGGTCGGGGGAGAAAAATGGAGACCTATCTAACACTTGTTGTAATACTATAAGCAATAAAACAAAATTTAAAAAAATAAATAAATAAAAGCAGCTGCTATTAAAAAAAAAAAAAAAGATATCCATGCTTGTTTCAATGTAAAAACAAGGTTTTTCACTGATCCACAAAAAAATATTAACTGGGAAGATATATCATGTTAATCATGTGCAGGCCTAGGCATACCTGGGCTGTGCCATCTGACACAGCACAAGAACCCAGGACCATATCAGGGTCAGAGTCCCACTGCCTCACCCCGCTGTGAGGTTCTCTTTCTTTTACCAAGTTTGAAGGCCTCAGGTGTTCATTAAGAAAGACAGCAAGTTATCAAGCATACCTCAGATAAGAGGTCAGGGCAGAGGACACAACATAAGGAAGCCCGTGAAAGGTCAACAGGTCAAGACCAAAAGAGTTAAAGGAACATACACAACTGGGGACCCAACGTTGGAGATGAAGGGTTAGTCATCAAAAGTAACCTCTCGTGTGCAGGAAGTTACTTCCCTGACTCTCTCTCTGTCACACAAACACACACCCTACCACTACTCGATGCAGATCCTGAGAACAAGGAACTGGAGTGAGCAGGTGCTGGTGCCGTGGATTCAGATGAAGCCACATGCCCAGGTTTCCGGCTCGATCCCCTGTAAGGGGGGGTGGGGGGAAGGGGGGTGCAGGAAGCAGCCAATCAGTGATTCTCTCTCACCACTGATGTTTCCCAATCAGTGATTCTCTCTCACCACTGATGTTTCCCAATCAGTGATTCTCTCTCACCATTGATGTTTCTATATCTCTTTCTCCCTCTCCCTTCCTCTCTGAAATCAATAAAAATATATTTTAAAAATAAGTCAATGCCCTCTGAGTGTCGGGAAGGAAACATTAGAGTATTATTAAAGGATCGGTTTCAAAATGACACATTCATTTGTCCTGCCTCTCTTCTCTGCCTTTATGGTGTGTGTTAACCAATGAGGTCACTGCCAGATCTCACAGAAGGACGTCCACGCGGTAAAAATCCCGCATCACAGCACTGCTGTGGTGTCACGTCACATGCTTTCACACAAAAGATTTCAATAACATCCCCTGGAGGGGAGGGGAGGGGGGCCGGGACACCCATGTGCTCATGCGTGCACCCAACTGTCCCTTTCAATGACCTCAGCTCCAGGGTGAGAGAGAGAAGGACACGTGATTCCGTGCTCCCTCAGCCAGTCTCATTCCAGCGAGCTTCCCCCAGTGGGAGCATGTCCCAGAGCGGAGAGGGATGCTTGGTGTTTGAAGAAACAGATTTTATATACAAGCTGGACCCTAAACACAAACCAACTGCTTATCTGATGCTCAGAAAAACAGCAATCCGATCCAACTCTGCGGGCAAGACAGGCTGTGTAGGCCTCCCGGGTGGAGCCTTCCAGGGGGATTCTTGGGGCGATTTTGAGTCTCTATGACTTCTGCCTCCTACACAGACTTAAAAACAGCCAATCAGTGAGCCACACCCCTGGAACCCAGGCTGGCACATCACCCCAAACAAGACCAGGTTGAATGGGGAGTGCCTGCCAAAGGAGAGCTTGCACATCTGCTTCCACAGGTGGCCTGCAGCAGAGTGTTTGTAACACAGACAGGAAGATTTGGGGCACGGAGTAGGGGTCAGTCTCTCTCCTTCCAAACAGCTTCCTGGGTTTTCTAAGATGCCCCAAAGCGAGGGCTCCACGGTGACTGCCCCACAGGAAGCCTGCTGGAATCCTTCTGCATGTCTTCTCATTGACTTCAGCACATGTTATTTCAAGACCACTACCAAATACATTAACACATTTCACTTTAGCTCAAATAACTCCAGCTCATTAAACGGTATAAATAACAGCTCATTAGCAGAGCACTAGTAAATATTTCCCTACCCCAACTAAGCAAGGCTTATTATACACTCGAGCACGTAGCCTTATCATGCCACAATTACCAGACTTCTCTGCTAAGCTGCTACTGAGCAAATAATGGAATTGGGCCTGTACGTTGCTAAGCTCTTGGCAACGAGTTCATACAATCTTTAAAAAGCCAATTTAAACCAACTCCAAGTTTTCACAAACAAGACCATTCTAACACTTTTAATGATCTGGTTTCTTAGGCTTTTTGCATAAACAACCTTAGAGCTCTTCGTTCCCTGTTAGAAAGACTCATATCTTAGCCACAGTCACTTTAAGAGATTAAACATGAGTATCTTCGGGAGTATAGAATCCTCTCTAAAGTATATTTTAAAGTACGGATTTTAGGATTACTTAAGGCAATCAATTCACTTTAGGGGCAAAGAATCAAGGGATTAGATGGAGTTTGCAGTTGAAAGATGCATTCAGATAAGTTACACATATCTTCACATTCTTTATCCCATAATTCCTGAAGGAAATTACCCTAAGGAAGCAATCAGGGATGAGCACAAAGATTTATGTCCAGATGTTTATTGGGGTGTTGTTTATTAGAGAAAATCATTGGAAGCTTCTTAACTATCCAATCTTAGGGATGTATTGAAATAAAACATAGACTATCCAAATGGTAGAATATTATACAGCTACTAAAAATGACAATTAAAAGTATTTTTAAAGACTTGGAGAAATATTTGCTATATAATATTGAGTGGGGGGAAAAAGTAACACATGTAACACACATACACACACACACACACACACACACAGCCAGCCAGTAGTTGAGCGCTGACCTATGAACCAGGAGGTCTTGGTTTGTTTCCCAGTCAGGGCACATGCCCGGGTAGTGGGCTTGAGCCCTTGTAGGAGGCGTGCAGGAGGCAGCTGATGGATGATTCTCTCTCCTCATTGATCTCTCTTCCCTGCTCCCTTCCTCTCTGAAATCAATAAACATGTTGCATTAAATAACATATAGAACAGATAGCAAGTCTATATTTAAGTATACATACACATGCATAAATAAGTAAGCATAAAGAGAAGAGGAAGAGGAAAAACATCAACACATCAACAGCATTTATCTCTTGTGATCATATTACACGAGTTATTTTCTCCTTTTTTTTTTTCTTCTGCTCATATTTATAGTCCAAATTTTGCAGTTAATAGTCATCACTAATGTAGTTGGGAGACGAAAGAAACATGATAAAAGCTAAATTAAAAAGCAGGTGTGTAAAGGAAATTGCATTTAAAGCGGGATTTGTAAGAGTAAGTAGAACACAGCCGAGGACAGCAATATCTTGCAGCGGGAGCAAGGCCGGGAGCAGCTCACAGATGCTTTTTCCGGACAGATGCTCTAAGTGAGGCCAAACCAAAACACAGGGACTGGATGGGACCAGCGCTGCATTTACAAAGCAAGTTTGTAGCTCACCTGCAGTTGTGCTGGGATGATGTATTAGGTCTAAGCAAAACTGTGCTCATTTATTCTACTCTGTTTACTGGAAACCATTAGGAAGCAAACAGCCCCAATTTCTCACTGAAGGTTTTTCTTGCTGGGGGTAGAGAAAGGGCTATTTTGTGTGGCATTGGCTGGGCTACAGAAACGCCAGGTTTGGCAGCACGAGGCTCTCCCTGTGCAGGGTTAGCCAGGAGTAACACCTCAATGTTGAAATGGGAAAGGGTGAGGCGGTAAACCCATAGTCTCCCTAAAACTGTGAGCAGGGAAAACTTCCCCAATTTCTGATGCCCTCAAATGGCTTCAACTAACTGAAGTAAACAATTCTACACATGAGGAAGAAATGCATTCTTGGTTGAACAAGTACCTAAAAAAATACCTAGTACTTTAAAAGATGTATATGAATAAGGTGACCAGATTTTAATACTGGTAAAGCGGGACACCACTGACCGCTTGGCTGCCGAAAACCGTATATTCCCTTCCCGTTCCCCCGCCGTTCCCTAGTTTGTAGTCCGTTCTTTCCAAAAATCGGGACTTTTTAAAAATGCCGTGGGACGCAGGACAAATTGCTAAAAAGCGGGACGTCTGGTCACCTTATATATGAACCCACTCACGACGTCACCATTTAATTACGTTAATTAGAAGTCAGCCTGCAGGTAAGACTTTGGGCCTAAATATGTCACAACAAACTGAGATCCTAAGCTCCGTGACACACTGAAGGTCTCTCAAAGCCTCAATGTCACAGAGAGAGGTCACACGACCCGAGCTGACCAGCCAGGGTCTTGCTTAGGATTGACTGGGACCTTGACCTCTGTGACCTTGAGCAAAGGTGCCCCTCCCCATCTCCTTGTCCCCCTGTGACTGGCAGAGAGCAGACTTTCCATTCCGCACAGACACCACCTCACACACCACCACTTTCTGTGGCCTTTTTCCAGCAGAAACACGTTTCTGCCCTCGCGAGCATCCATCTCCTCCTGCCCTGCAGTAGCCGAACCCTGAGGCAGCCAGCAGCCAGCAGCCAGCCTCATGTCAGCAAGCACAGCGATGGAATCCAACCCAACCACTCCTCCGGCTGAAAACAGAGACTCCACCACCATCACGAAGAAAAAGGCCGGGCTGGCTGATCTGTAAAAGCGCCCAAACCAGCCACCAGCCCCTCAGAGGAGCATGAAGATGGGGGAGGAGAGGTTCTATTTTCTCATCACCGCTGGTCAAGCCAGCCTGGCTTTTCTGAGGATCAGAGACCATTTCATCCACTTCCCACTTGGTCTCATGGCCCAGTTCCCTTCCACGTTACTAGGTTATCTAAATATCCCCAGTCACCTCCGTTTCCTCACTGACACACGTGTTCCTCAGTCAGTCACACCCCGTAAAGAAAGATTCCGGGTGTCAGACATGTCACCACCACCAGGAGTTCATTCACAGGACCCAAAGCCAACCCAGCGATTCCGACTTTCACTCAGGTTGTCTGGCTCCCGAAATGGGTCTGATGAGGGAATCTATTAGTGCTCTTTTTCTTTTTAATATTTTTTTATTGATTTCAGAGAGGAAGGGAGAGAGAGAAACATCAATGATGAGAGGGAAGCACTGACTGGCTGCCTCCTGCATGCCCCACAGTGAGGGCCGAGCCCGCAACCCGGGCATGTGCCCTTGACCAGGAATAGAACCGTGACCTCCTGGTTCCTAGATCGATGCTCAACCTCTGAGCCATGCCGGGCGGGTTTAGTGCTCTTTAATATAGAAAATGTTGGCTTCCCCACAGCCCACCCAAATTCAAGTGATTCTGCTGGAGAAAGGCTGTTATTTGCTTGGATGACATCACAGGCTCTCCTGGAGGGAGGCAGCAAAAACAGTGCCCTCACCCCTGCATCTGAAAGCCACTTGAAGCTGCTGTGTAAAACTACCAAAAAATTAGGCAACAGGAAAGTGGCCAGGGAATAAGTCCAGGAGAGGTTGTTTTCCACTTTGGGGCAGAGCAGCGCGGGTTCTGAATCACTCACCGAGGCTTCCTCCATCCGAGGGCACCCTTGAGGCTGTAGCCCTTCAGAGGTAATAGAAGCGCGAGAGCTACTCGACCACTGCGGGGCCGGGTTTCTCCGCTGCTAAATGGGTGGCTAGGTGGCGTGTGTTTTGTTGTGAGGTTCCGGGGTTTGGTTTGGTTTTGTTTTGGGTCCTTCCCAGATGTAAAAAGTCTCCAGTTCAGCTCGGAATACATGATTCCCACAGCGCTTCCAGGAAAACATTTGCATAACTGTCCCCAGAGGAAAGATAATCGGCAACAAAGCCCTTCAGTTCTTGGACTAAACTGTTCCCCCACTTCCCACTGATAGAGGAAGACTGTCGATAGCCATGAGGGCTTAGGCTACACATGAGAAAACGTATACGTGCAGGTAACACACTCGAATGAGCTGGAAGGAAAGGCTAACTATTGAGGCCAGGACACAGACAGGAGGAATGATTTGCTTGCGACGTGTTAGAGCAGGTCCCTCAACACGGCGGAAGGATGGGAGGACCATTCTGCACACGAACGGATAAAGAGACACTGGAGGTTGAAAAGAGAAAAAGACAGACATTTGGACAGAAGGAAAGGAACATGTTTACTGAATGACAGTTCCCCAGCCCCTCGTCCTCTCCCAGGTCCCCAGAGCAGGTGTCTGTCTCTGCCCCGTGTTAGAGGAGCCATGAGCCCATCCCCCCCTCCCTTCTCCAGGAATGTCCCCAGTGCCAACGGACACACTGTCCATCTGCCACCTGTTCTGAGCTTAGCTCTGCTATTCGCCTTGAACTTGCACACGCTGGCCAGGGCTTCCAGAGCAGCGGTCGCCAACCTTTCGGATCTCAAGGACCACCAGTGGCCCGCGGACCACCGGTTGGTGACCACTGCTCTACAGCCAACGTGGGCTGTTTACCTGGGTTCTCCCCTCTCCGCCTCATGGTCAGGCGATCACTTTCCATTGCTCCCCGGCCAATAACCAAGTTCAATGGCCACTTCTCTATGAAGCCATCTGTGCCCCACCCCACAGGCCACTCCGCCCCCCACAGCTGCCTCATGCCGAAGGAAACTTGCCCTTCTGAGGCTTTAGAAAGGAATGGAGAAGCTAAATATTAGACATCAAGAGGAAGAGAGAGAGCTCCCTGAAGCCCCTTTCAACTGCCCACAATATGACATCACTGGTGCTTCTGCTAGTTTGAGGGGGATTCCTGCAGTATACATTGGTGAACACCTAGTGTAAAATCCTCATTTAAGCAACGAGAGCTGCTTGAAAAACCGTGAGTACAGCCACATGTTCTGGTGGCGTGAAAGCAAATGGATCCTGACTAAGGTTCTCGAGAATAATCAGGGTCCAGAGAGACCAGAGATAATTAACCAAATGGATCATGTAGAGCAAATCACCGAAAAAGGCCTCTCTGCTGTCGTGTGTGTCGCAGGAGAAAACACTGAGCCGCACAGGAAGCTGCATCTCATCGCCCCGAGGGAGGAAGAAATCAGAGCCGCCACCAGACGGGAGGGAAAGGGCCTGAGAGAATATGGCGGAGGAAGCGGAGAGGCAGCGAGCTCCCTGGCGAAGAGTCCCTCCATCGTCACAAGCTCTTCCTCTCATCCCTACAGAGAGAACTTAACTAGCAGCATAACAGAGGACTACCCCAGCATCGCTCCTGTTCATGTCGCTAGGAAAGCCTGCACAACATAAAATTACTTTGAAATCGATCCAGACACTTACCTAAGAATGAAAGTATACGATCTTTGTAAACGAAGAAAAAAAGAAGAAAAAAGTAGTCGCCGTATAATCCTTTTTTAGAGCAGGTCCAACTCCCCTGCAGCTTTTATTTCTTCTCATTTACCACATTATTTAAATTTGAATAATGCTACAAGTCCATTTGTTCCAGGAATAAATTTCTGTCATTTACAGGACTAGATATTTGGTTCTATAAGCTATGGTGGTATAATCTAGGGAGTTAGATTAGCTACTATTATGTTCCTGGGATCATGTTTGTTAGCCTAGAAAATGGGTTCTCTAATATAATGGGTCTTTCTTAGTCCTCAGACTTTTTCTCCACCCTTCAAAAGTATTGTCAATGTGATTTTTGAGATGAGGAATATGCCCTCAAGAGAGAAATGTGACAGAAAGCTGTTCTACATAGACACTGGCACTTTGTTTGGTGGCCGGACTCGATCACAAATGCCCTTGCACTTTGGCTGGGAGGCCCCACATCCCAAGATGGAGGCCTCTATTAATTGCTATGCCGGCTGATTCTCTATCTGGGGGAAAAGGAAGGATTACAAGCACAGCTCCCAGCTAAAGCATTTCATTTGCCCAGAGCAATCAGTCTCAGAAACGTCTCGCCTTAAAAACTGACTTGCTGTGAATCCATTAAAACCTCTTAGACTCTCAAGAGCCTTAATAAATGGGCACTCAGAGCCCACTTTATGGGGACTCACAGGTAGGCTTAGAAACGATCATTTACATTTGAGACATATAATGTGAGGTGAACGTCATTTTTAATTCTCCTAAACTCACATGATTTGAATTATTGCAAAATATTACTGCTCGATAAGGAAACTTTTTTTAACATACCATATTTTTCAGCGTATAAGACGACTGGGCGTATAAGATGACCCCCAACTTTTGAGAAAATTTTCCTGGGTTAAAAAGTCTAGACGGACACCGTATGCAGCACAAAAAGGAGCCGAACACTTGCAGTCTCTGTCCGGCTCCATTGACGACCCGTGACTTTTGACTCTCCTGGGTTAAAAAGGCGTCTTATATGCCGGAAAACACGGTAATCATTTGGTTATGCTTTGGCTAGCAGGCCTGACACACCCCTGCATCAGCCTCTACTACCAAGAACAGTCACCACTACTGAGGAAAGCCCAACTCTGCCCCCACCTCTCGCCCCTCCAGGGAGAAATTCCCCAGGGCAGACACTGCCGAATGAGGGAGAAAACACCTGCCCTCAGCGCCATCTTCTCCTTGTGCTGTTTTCAGATTTTCATTCTTGTAAACCTGGCGTTTACATCAACTTGTTTGTGCTTTCACTTATTACTTACACAGTAAGTACGTTTCAAACGCCAGCAATATTTTTTAAAACTTGATAAAATGGATACATGAGCCCACAAATGGGTAAGCAATCCCCCCAAAAATGGTAGATGCACTTCCATGTGTGTAATAAAATGCATGTAGGAAAAGAATAATTCTATCCGTGCTTATGAAATGTGGGCTTCTCAGGTGTTCATTTCAACCTTAAAAAAAAAAAAGGATCTTGGTCCCTAAGACTGCTCCCCGAGCATATATCTATTCTAGAGACGAATCAAGCGTAGTTCCCTCAGACAGGGAGCAAGACCACCACCATACCTTCCTCTGACGGAAGTGGCTCCCAGGGCTTAGGTTGACCATAGTTTGAAGATTCTTAGAAAGAAAAAAATTAAATGAAAAAGGAAGAAGGACAAAGCCATACCCACAACTGGCATTTTCCTCCTTGTAAACGTAATAGTTGAAGCGCACAGTGGAGAGAATTCATGATTTTTCAGGTGTCAATGGTAAACCTGAATTCCACTTTCCGGAGACAATCCCAAAGGGGCCTGAACAGAGAGTAGGATGGTCTTCACTTGTGGTCTCCAGAGGCCTATGACACCTCCCTGTGTTCACAGCAGCCTCGTCACTGAGTGTGGGGTAGTTCTGACCTTCATCCTCGAAGGCCCAAACATTCTGAGGTCAGCAGCATGAGGAAATGGTTTACGGGGTGGGTCCCTGGCTGCAAGTGACAGCTCTCCTACATGTTAACCAGGACCCCGGGTAAATTACTTCACAACTTTTTTAACCTTTAACGTAAGGATAACAATGTCCACCTTATAATAGTTGTGGGAGGGTTAGAAGTTAGACCAGGAACTGATACACAGCAAGTGGTCAAAATATTAGTTATTATATTCCAGGCTCAAATTTGAAATAAAAAAATTAAGTTCTCTGTTGAAAATTGATATTTAGGGAGAGGTCTTTTCAGACATTTGAGTTTCTAATGCTTACAAGACTACCCAGGGGATGAATTTGGGCTCATTTTGTATTGCTGCTTTTTTTTTTTTTACATGTTTTTATTGATTTCAGAAAGAGGAAAAGAGAGAGAAACATCATCCATCAGCTGCCTCCTGCACACCCCCTACTGGGGACTGAGGCTGAAACCCAGGCTTGTGCCCTGGCCGGGAATCGAACCCTGACCTCCTGGTTCATGGGTTGATGTTCAACCGCTGAGCTACACCAGCTGAGCCCTTTTGTTTTCTTCATTATGCTTTTCTGTGCTTAAGACTCTAACACCGTACACTGTTTTAAAGCCTCAGAGGACTTTTAAATACAAATCCGACTTCCTTTCCCTTTTCAGAGAGAGTCCAGGGCTGGCAATGAGCAGCCACACTGTCGGTTTCCAAAGCGCCTCCTGCCTAAGTCCATCTGCTCCGACCTCGTGCAGCATGAAGTCACCGACTACCCCCTCTCCTCACAGTTACCGACCACAGCCCCAAATTCAAAACATGTGAAGTTTATCACAGATACAGTTGGTGACTTCCTGTTCGGCAGAAACAACAGTTCAGAATCTCCTAGATTCTTCTGACACAAAGAAGATCCTACAGCCGAAGCGTGTGTGTGGTGGGGAGGGAGCAAGGGAAGGTGACCTTGGGCTTGGATTTACTGCGGCCACGTAAGTGTTGGATGACAGCTGCCTCTGGGGACCTGAGGGACCAGATTTGAACAAAGTACTCATGAGGAGACTTGAACATGAAATTTTATGCACATCTATTAAATTTTCTCTTTACATCCGATGTAAACTATGAAGTAATCCTTGTAGGGTTCATCCTTTGAAATTGAGTGAATAAAATCATATTCAATTAATTGTATGTCGTTCAGTGCATTACATTTAAAAGTAAAACTGGGTTGGGGGAATCTGATTCCCAAGGAAGAGGTCATATTCTTTCACAAGGACTGAAATTTTGACCCCCAAAACAGACCTAATCATTTGGCATTTATAAAAAATGCGGTTTTCTGTGCTTGGGTTTAAAAGGTAGAGATGACTGTACCTAACCTTGAAAATGATTTGCAACCATTCTCTTCCAGGGCCATGAACAAATTCTCTCGGCATAAACTTCTAAGGAAAAACACTCCCACTTGCCCCAAAGGTACCAATCGCCGCTCCCCGCTTCGCTGAACTCTCTCACTCTCTCCCACCTGCAGGGTCTCACTGAAGACAGCTTGCGTGGCTGCCCCTGGAGAACTGCCTTACAGGTCAACAGCATGGCTTCAGTAATGCTTCCGTAGCGTTTCTCGGTTTCTCCAGGACAGGATGATCAGTGTCCTTCATTACAGGGAACCCATTTACAAGCTGCTGTGCAGTTTATAAATCCCTTGGTAAGAAACCGACTGTGTGTATTTTAAAACAGACTGCCAGAGTGAGAGGGAACCTCAGCGTCGCTCTAACCAGCTACACATCGGAATCCCCTGGAGAGCCTTGAAAAATACTGATGTCGGATCCTACCCTACACCCGCTAAACCAGAATTTCTACACCTGGGGCCAGGCATCTGCTTTTTCAGAAAGAGCCTGCTGATTCAATGTATAGTGAAGGTCAGATACCAAAGATCTGGTCCAGCCCCCTCATTCTACAGGGAGGGGCGATGCGGCCCACAGCTGTTATGTGACAGTTCTTTATTAATATATTTTTATTGATTTCAGGGAGATCAAAATATCAATGATGAGAGAGAATCATTGATTGGCCGCCTCCTGCACACCCCACACTGGGGACCGAGCCCACAACCCAGACATGTGCCCTGATGGGAACTGAACCGTGACCTCCTGGTTCATAGGTCAATGCTCAACCACTGAGCCACGCCATCCAGGCTATGTGACAGATCTGAAGTCACGTAGCTAATGAGGAACAGAGCTGGGGTTAGAGCCCACATCTGCAGATTCTTTCTTCTCTCTTACGCTACTTTCTTTCATACATAGCTGTATGTCTGTTTATGGAATTAGATGTCAGAATCGGATTCCAAAAAGAGACCGTAGTTTGGACCCGCTTCCCTGGGAGCTACAGAGAGCAGCTCTGTGGGGGTCGGCCCCACACTGCCTCCCTGGCCAGCGTGTTCGCTGCTGTTGTGACAACTACATCCCCTGTGAGATGGAAACCACCTTCCTGACACCTTCCACCAGAGAACCACAGCCTCAGTCTCCATCTATATGAATGCGTTGCTTTATTGCTTCCACCAAACACTGTCCTCTGATGCTTCTCTTTAAAAGAGATAATAAAAACCTCCCTTTAAGAACTTCATTGGGTGGTAAATTGAATTTCTGGTGTAGGGATGAACTAAGAGCTTTCATATAAAGAAATGGCCACAGGGCAACTTCTAAAAGAAATCATTTGCTGATGGGAGGTCTGGAGTCCTGCTTTCGGGGAGAGCTGCACGGGGCGGAGGGTGGGGGGAGGGGACCGCAGACACAGGAGGAGCTGGAAATGAGCCCGGCCCTTCAAGTGTGAGTGACGAGCATCACGCTGGCCCCTTTTGAAGGTTCTGGAAAGGGATAAGCACAGTAATACCCCTGGACATTAGCCAACACCTCCCCATACGCATCTTAAGGTGTGAAAACCGCTGGCGGGCCTGGTCCTTGGGCTTGTCCTGCCTGACCCCGAGTACACACATCCCAATCCTGCTAAACTATTAAAAGCAACCATGACAGTGTTTTTGTTGTAATAAAAGGTAGTCCCCTGAGGCAGAAAGAAAAAGACAGAGGGCCTGTGAAAGGAGGTGCCAAAATCACTGCAGAGCCTGGGGCCTAGGCAGCCATTGTGCCCTGAGGAGATAAACCCTCCCTCCAGTATCCAGGCAACTAATACAGCCACACCCAGACTCTACCCTGAATTGTAAAAAGGATTAAAAAAAAAAACACAACCTAGATACTGCCCGCTTTTAAATCAGGACTGGTTTACGACACAGAGGAGCAGTGAATCCTTGGAAACTTCCATATTCTCCTGAATAGCTGACAAGACTAAGACGCACCAATTAGAAGAGCAGAAGAAGTGAATGACCCTCACTACTGCACATTTTTCTCTTTTTTTAATTTTTTCTTTTTTGAAAAGAAGTTTGTTTCTTTTTCTTTTTTTCCATTAAGAAACTATTTTTTGTCTTTTTTCCTCACTTGATTTTATCTTTTTAATTATTGTATCTTTATTTTTAATCAATATTATTACTATTTTTTTAAGAGTCATTTTATCTTTTTCTAAGAGTCATTTTATTTTATCTTTATATTATTTTGAGATTAGTGTTCTTCATTTTATTTTCAGATTTCCTATTGCATCATTTTATTATACTAGGGTTTTTTTTAATTTTTGGTGAGACTGTCTCGCTTTTCCTTTTTGTTTTTTGGTTGTATTTTGGTTTTGGTTATTTTTTTTAATTCTGTTTCTCCTAACCTTGTTAGATGTTAATTGTTAATTGATTGATTAGTTGATGTACTCCATTCATCTCTAGGTCTTTGTAGATGTCATTTGTTGCTACTAGTAGCTATTCTATTTGAGTTTTCTCCCCATACAATCTCTTCCACC